>JAODAL010020427.1:0-69451 GCA_025379985.1 Phyllomedusa bahiana
CTTAAACTGTTTTTTCCTCCTTGTTTCTTCGAAAGTCCATTTCCCAAAAAGACGCATGGATGGGCGATCTGACGCTGATATACTTTGACCTTGGAGATCACCCCTAATCTCTTTGAAAGTTGTTCTGGGCTGTTTGGTTATCATTTGTATTATCCAAATCTTCAATTTGTAATCAATTTTTCTCTTGCAGCCAGAAAGATTGGTTACAGTCCCATAGACAAAAAACATCTGAATAGTTTGTGCAACTGTAGTAACACGACCACAAATCTGTTTGCAGTTTAAATTTAATATGTTTGTCAATAATTTTCTCTCTCCTTAGCTTTCTTGTTCCACGTTCTTTGTGGTACACACCATGATACCAAACAGCACAGAGATTACTTTTCACCCTTTTAATAGGCAGACTGACTGATTATAAGTTTAAAGACACTTGTGATGCTATTTACAGGACACACCTTAATTTAGCATGTCCTTTGGTCAAATTATTTTCAATTTTTTTTTAGAGGTACCATTTTGTCCTAGCCTGTGTCATTTTTTTAATGCAATGTCTGTTTTTCATTAGTCAGTTCTCAGTAAATTCAAATTACTTTTGTCAGTTTTGGGTTATTTCAATGTTTTTGTTGTATATATCAGTTAAACCAGGATTTTAATACACTAACAAAAAAGACACATATGCATGTTTTTCTCACTATCTGACATGAAATTAGAATAAACCTTACCAATTAGGTCAATTAGGATTACCAAAATTATTTATATTTTCCAAATTCCAGAATAAGGAGAGAGAGAGAGAGAATTCTAAGGCATTTTTATTACTTTCTGCAAAGTCAAAAGGTTACCATTAACCCCTTCTTGCCACATCAATTTTTGTGTATATCATGTTCATTCCCCCACCAACCTCTTCTTCTAAGAGCCTTTGTTATTTTTGTGTCTATGTAGACATATGAGGGCTTGTTATTCCTAAGACAAGATGTACCTTTTAATGTTACCTTCGACCATGGCAGACCTTAGGTATGTATGACCTGTGTGATTGCACATGGCGTTGGCCACCAGACTAAAAGGGGGTGATAGCGGTCTGGTGCAACCTGCTATGTGCACCACCCTCTGTCTCTACTCAATTACAATTTGTTAAGGAAGACTCTGAACTTCAGCAGCATGCTTCCAAGCCTTCCTCACCTAATTGTTAGTGAGTGGAGAGTGGCTCACTGCCTCCACTCATGTATAATTAGGTGGAAGCATGCTGCTGAAGTTCAGCGTCTTCCTTACCTAATTGTAATTGAGGAGAGACAGAGGGTGGTGCACATAGCAGGTTGCACCAGCCCGCTATCACCCGCTTTGTAGTCTGGGGCATCAACAGTTTTTTTGGCGCAAAATACACAAAAAAACTGGCGCAGTCCTAATGGGACATGTCGCACAAAGTGTAGTAACTAGTACAAAGCCTGCAATGCTCGCTTGGTCTGTTTTTTAGCGCCAGGGTGGGATTACATGAAATAAAGGTTACATGAATATATACTCACAAATTTGAGAGAGCCAGAAAAAGATATGAATCATTTATGTATAGAAAGCCACTTGCACCCACACAGATATGTCTAAACAAATGGCCAGGATCCCTCTATTTTTGAAAAGAAATCAGTACTCTTTTCAATCACTCTTTTAAAAGCCGGCTTACTTTTGAAATGAAAGATAGCAAACATCAGTATTTCATGCTGCAAAAATAAAACTTCTTTTCAAACTTTTTCTTTTCTTCATTCCATAACAAAGCGTATCAATACAATCTGTAAAAGTGTTGGGATTTTTCCTGTGCTAGATAAGATCATTGCACAAACTAAAACTCAGCACCCTGCTGAGAAAATGTCAAGAAAATAACTGGAGTCAGTCTAAAATTCTTTCTTAAAAAAAAAACCCTCCATTTTAACTTCACAGTGAAATCTGATATACAAGCATCATCGTGGAACTGTATGAAGGATATCAAAAGATAGCGAAACCCTTTATTTTAAGCAAAAGTCTAGACTTGATAGCATTCAGGAAAGATGGCATTATAACAGGAAGTCTGTTATAATGGGAAAAAAACCTTCTCAACTACTATAATGTGTGGATAGTTAAAGAGACACAGATTCCAAAGATATAATTACTATCTCTAAACTAATTTTCATTCCCCATGCAGTAAGCAAGGGAAATGTCCATGCTCTGCATGGTAAGGCATCTTCTGGACTTATAAAGGGATTTTCTCATCAGGCTGTTTCACAGGGTCTGTTCTTCACAGCCAGATATAGCTCACACTTCCTGTTTAGGCTGTTGGTAGTTCTACAGCTGTGATTGACATATCAGCCCTAGCTGAGCCTGTTATAGGGAAATTGTGGATGGAGGGGTCTAGTCAGCAGGGCAGAAGGCTATAGAACTCTAAAGGGTAAAAGCTTGTGAGTAAAAAAGATAAATGAGCTCTTGTGTTGCTGATAAGACACAGCAGGGAGTGACATCACCATCATGCCAAGGACTGCAAGAGCAGGGAGAGATGATCAGCAGCCTAGGAAATTTTCTGTAAACCAGTTGGATATAAGAACTCTTTTAACTCTGAAATGAAGCAAAAACAGAACAGCAATGTATTAGGTCATAGTCTTCATGTACTTTCACTTACATTTTTTAAAACTTACCAATGTGGTGAGAATAACCCTTTAATTAAGAGAAATAACAAAGTGGACTCCTACATGCTCCATAAGCAGACATTGCAAAGGCTATTTGCTAGCTTTCTGCAGAGGAGTGTATGTGAGGACATGGATAATTGTTGTATTGTAAGTGTTTCCTAAGCTTTTCATCAGGATTAGGGAAGGGGAGTCTTAGTGACAGATTTCCTCTCAAATAAGAATAAACAAGTCCTTGTCTTGCTAATATAATATTCCAATGTGCTCCATTAACAGTGTAAAGGTGCCGTAAATGGTGTCTGTATTTAACTACCATAAAGACAACTAATTTGTTTCTTTACTATTAAGAGAGCAAAACTGATAGTATAATTCTATTAAGGAACTGCTTATCATACAATCAATCTCAGAATGGGGTTTCGTGGGTCAACCAAAACAATCGATTCCATAATGCTCAATTATATCAAATTTACAGATGTAGTAAGGTTTAACTGGTTCCGACTTCCCTCAAGCCTCCCATTGCTCCAAGCAAACTGCAGGCAGCAACCGCACCCCAGATCACCTGCAGCACCAGGCTTTTTATAGGCCTCCAGAGATCTTCACAAACCCTGCCCTGGATACAGGAACTAGGCACCCACCCAACACATTGCCAACTCCCGATTAGAGCCAACTCAGGAATGGCTGTAGCT
Organism: Phyllomedusa bahiana; assembly: GCA_025379985.1. Taxonomy (NCBI): domain Eukaryota; kingdom Metazoa; phylum Chordata; class Amphibia; order Anura; family Hylidae; genus Phyllomedusa; species Phyllomedusa bahiana. The sequence continues at coordinate 3,320 of JAODAL010020427.1, forward strand.
GGCACACTAACTATAGATGGCTGCCAAATGCTTACTGTGGCTGACAACATATATGGATGGTTCCTACCCAACCAAGGTCAGGCCATCTTCGTGATGTGTTGCTTGACGGTATCCTGCTTTGCTTCACCTAGTGGCAAAAACATGCAACTACCTGAGGTTGCTCTGCTACACAAGTTGCTAAAATGTCACCAGCAAATTATTTATGTGTAATGTCTCAAAGTAGGCAGTGTAGTATAGTACTTTAAATATGATAACCCATGCTCTTTTGAGTTGCCATCTATTCAGCATTGCTATAAAATATATTTTCATAGAACTCTGCAACTCTTATTTCATTTTAAGGGGTTGTCTTACAGGCCCAGCTTCAGACATTAGCAATAAGCCATTTTTACTGGGGAAGTTACAACTACGTATACTAAAGTACTAAAAATGTAGTGTTACACCACAGTCATTAATGGCTGACCATGTTATACCTGGATGTTCTAGATCTACCAGAGCGAGATAAATAAAATAATAAACAGAAAGCAGCATATAAGCAGTATCAACATTTGAGTCACATTACTATGACAAAATCTTGGCTGGAGAATAAGTACAATATATAGCTAAAACTTTACCTTTAATATATTGGTTTAAACTAGATAAAAGGCCATAAGTGTAGCTATAGCCATAGCAGCCTGCTATGACTTCTATGCAGCCCAGAGGTTGAGAAGGCCCACTCAGGTACAAGAACATTGTTCTTTTTGTAGGAAACAAATAGTTGGTGGTGTTTTCCTATCTAGCACTATTACTTGGGTTCCTTGATATATGGCGGCATTACTTATATCTTTAATTATTGGTACTTATGCTGCTATTTTTAGTTTATTGTCATTGGATAGTGGTGCCCATCTCATTTTGTTATGGTGCCCTATAAATTCTAGTTACGTACCTGTATAAGGCTCACAGAAAGTATAAAAAGCTCATATTAGGTTTAATTACAAAATAAATAGAGGACAATAGTAATGGACATAAAGGAACAGTCTTAAAAGTGTAGGGATGGGTATGCTTGGTCCAAATGCATTAATGTGGACAGTAGCAGCATCCAGAAGGGAAACATAACCCTACTGAGCCATGTCAGGAGTATAACACCTTACCTGTCTACAAAGCATATGCATTGATTCTCCACACTGGTAAGACTGTTTCATTATATTCCTTATTATTGCCCTCTATGTATGGTGGAATTAAAGGGGTTGTCTCACTACATTGATTCATCTTACCTCAGTCCTGTTTTCTTGGTTTCATTTTGAATTCAGGGGCATGTTTACTGGCTTCACTAGGCTGCAGTAGAAGCCATTTCTGTAGCTATAGCAACCGGCACTGGTAGACTATCATGAGAGATCAAACAGGTCCGTAGCTATAGTGACCTGAGGAGCTGATGTAACCCATACAAGACGGGATATCTCAGAATAGGGAGGACACTGTTAATGGACACATATTACAAAGTGACTTATTTTTGCAAGATATTTAACATAAAAAGCAATCCTTGTAGTGAAGCAACCCCTTTAAATCTTATGTGAGCCGGATGTTCAATGTAGCGTCAATGCTTATAGCCATAAAATAAATGAGATATGCCAAGATAATGCAGGCACCATGAACATTTAAAGTATAGAAACTTAAAGGGGATGTATCGCTTCCTTAGTTCGGCTGATTCATACTGCTCTCAGCTTCTCAACTCTGGAAATGCAGGGGCGTTTCTTCCCCTCCCAGTTGGGTGACATCATCCCCCCCTTCACTGTTCCTGCTGGCTCCCGAGACTCCCCCCACTCTCTGAGTCCACATGTCACTGTGTCTTTCCCTATGCAGTCTTATTTTGTAAGAGCTGTATACATACCACAGGCTGCATTCAATCTAGACTAAGCACTGATCTCTTCTCTCACAGCTGGAGTTTTGTTACAGCTTTCTATGAACGGCACAGATCTCCCTTCTTTGCAGGAGAGTTAGGCACCGGGACAAAACTGTTATGTTTTCTCATTGTAGAATCTGTTGCAGTCTGTTTCTGCTAGGTGTGGAGAGAGAAAATGCTATGGCACCTAACTCTGAGTCAGGCAGGGATCGACACAAATTGTGCTGTTTCCTGATTGTGTAAGCCCTTCAGTGTAATTCTGTTTCTTCTGCCTGTATAAAGTGAAAATGTGCCGGTCCCTTACTCTGAGTGAGAGACACAGCTCCTGAATATGACCAGGGGCTGTACAGAATGTAAATGAGGTCTCAGCTAGTGAAATGCAAGGAGGAGGGATCCCGAGGGATCCGACCAGGACTGGATATCAGTGTAAACAAAAACACAAGATAAGGAATACTGTGAATACAAGACAGCTTTGCTAATGACATCCAATTGCAAAGTTGCTTGTTCTCACTGTCCCCTTATTCTGAAGACCATTTAATTAAATGATAAAAACTCTTTAATCACATATGCTTATTCTTATCATATCAAATGCGGCAGCAAAACAAAAGGTAATTGAAACACAAAAAATAAAACACACACACACACAATCTAAAGGATTTATAGTCTTAAGCCTATAGGTCCACATGGCTTCTTTTTGGAGTAACAGTCTATTACCCCTTCCGATCATCTGTTGTATCACTTCAATGGCGATAAATGTAATATCAAAATGATTATTATGGGCTTGCTGCACATGTCTCGCTACTGACGTATCATGATTATGATTTATGTCGCCCACATTCTACGACACAACTCAGGTTTCATTTTACCTACATATAGTAATGGGCAACTGCATGATGCCTGATAAACCACATTCTTGGTAGTGCAATTAGTTAAATATTTAACATAATAGTTCTGACCGATAACAGTGATGGAAATTTTTTTTGATATGATAAAAATAAGCATATGTGATTATGTTTCTATACTTTAAATGTTCATGGTGCCTGCATTATCTTGGCCTATCTCATTTATTTTTTGGTCATAAGCATTGTCGCTACATTGAACATCTGTCTTACCACTGCGCCGTGCCTTCCTTACATTCCTGGGCACGCCTGCTCAGTGTGTATATTTTATACGCACAGGATTCTTGCCACGGTGTACATTGCGAATGTGCGATTTGTCTATTGCTTGCCATGTGCGGGATTAATCTTTACCATCGCATGATCTTGGAGTCGTGAGTCTTCCCTGTGCAGGCGCAACATACACGGCACTTTCTATACACGGGATTCAACCGAATCTCACGTTTAAATGGTGTGCAGCTGTTTACACTCTCCCTGATTAAGTTATTCTTATTTAATTTGTGAGTATACTAATTACTTTAATGCAGGTAGGTTTATATATTAAATCCATCCTGCCTGTGTTGGTCATCGCACCTATCCTCTATTTGGGACTCACAACTATGGCACTTTAACACTTCCATCTTGATCTACGTCACACACTCACATGTGGGTCATAATTATTAACACCTGGGTATTGTGAGTATTAGTTCTCCCTTAGACCATGTTCACACGGCTTAATTGCGGGGAGTAATTACACCCCGCAATTACGCCATGTGGACAGGGGCGGGGCGGGAGCGGGGGGCTGCCACCTCGCCGGCCCTTATACTATCATTACTAGTGGTGCGTATACGCCGCTAGTAAATGACACGTCACTTATCTCCCCCCGCGGCGGATTCGCCGAGCGGGGAGAGGAGACGTAATCCATAGTTCTCAATGAGAACTGTGGATTACCATAATGACTGGGATGTATTGAGCCCGTAATTCGCGCAGTACGCTGCAAATTACGGGCTGAAATACGTGCGCAAATAAGCCGTGTGAACATGGCCTTAGAGTAATGTCTATGCCCTAGGGTTTGTTAATCTAGGCATTATTCCTGTGTTATGTGCATACAAGCATGATTTATGGGGGTGTGATATCTTTTCCTCCATGTTTTCTCTTCCTTATTTTCCCTGATGAGCCTGCATTATTTGTAGGGGAAACACGTTGGTATTCTTGGGGAGTAAATAAGTTATATATATTTAAATCTAGCTGCTTTGCTAATCCTTGGTACTCTTGGGAAATAAATTAGTGATATATATTTATATCTGGCTGATTTGATATGCAACATCTAATGTCACTCATTATTTGATTATAAATACTTGTTATTTGCTAGTGTGCAATCAGGGCTTCTGGGTCAGGGAGAGGTTCCTGAGCGGGATCGCCTTGTCTGGGCGGGGGCCCTGTATAGGTAGGGTGTTGTTTTTGTTCTCTTGTTTTCTTGTTTTTGTTTTAATAGGGTTAGGATTTTTTTATTCAATAAATAATAAAATTTAGACTTTTAAATATTTCTAGTGGGATACACATTCTTTTTGTACTTTATGTTTGAATCAGTGTAAAATCCCTTGTTATTTACTGTATGGGTATTCAATCCCTGTGATTTCTAAAATTGGGTCTGTGATTTTTGATTTTGAATCTATTTTTAACCAATATATTAAAGGTTATGTTTTAGCCATATACTTATTCTCCATCTAAGATTTTGTTTTGGCTTGTTAAGAAGGATTCTGTTGGTACTTGGTAGAGTGTAGTTCATGAAGAAAATCAGGTGTTGTGCGGTGGCTTAGTGTGTTTATAAGGCTTGTGAAAGGCTGTCTGTACAAATATCCCTTGTTGCTGTCATGAGTAAAAGGGTTCATTTATCAGATTTGCAAAAATAGATGAATTTTTGCTTTCGGGTAATGCAGATAATGTACACCCATATATTTTGTCTGTCTACCCGGGGCAGATCTTCCTACAAGACAGTTTGACATTTCATGTGGCAAAAAATATCTGTCTTTGTTTGAATAAACATGATTAAGACTTCTAATTACTACTCTCACCTAATTCCTTGGATTTCAACCCAATTGAGCATCTCTGGTACCACCTAAATGGTTGTGTTGGCTCTATGCAGTGTCGGACTGAGGTGGCTACAGTCCACCAGTAGAATTTCATTCTGGGGGCTCACCAGTGGAATTTCATACAAGGACGCACCAGTGGAATTTCATTTTGGGGGGCCACCAGTGGAGTTTTATCAGGGGGCCACTCTACAGCTACTATACATGCTTCTTATACTCTTTCTTCCTGTCTTACTGTCTCTCCCAGGGATGTATATGTAGTTTAAAAGAAACTCCAGTTCTGCCATGTTCAGGGGGCCATCAGGGGTTTCTTCTGTTCCCCTGTGGGCCAGTCCAAGCCTGGCTCTATGGATCTCCAGCAGCTGTGGGATGTACTGCAGTCAACATGGCTCCAGATGCCTGTGACAACCTACAATGACCTTTTTGAATCACTACCAGTCTCTCTAGCTTCTGCACATGGCAATTACTCCATATCAGGGCCGGGACGACGGGTAGGCCAAGGTAGGCGACCGCCTAGGGCGCCTACCTCTGCCTATCCCTAAGGGGCACAGGCAGGGCCCCGACCCTTGCCGGGCTCCAGGCCGCTGCCATGGGCCTGAAGCGCCGGCGGTCTCTGTGACCACTTCTGCGGAGCAGTGAGCGAGCGCTCCCTGCTCCGCAGACAGTGTCGGGCCCGCCCCCGGAGGATAGCTGGATCCTCCGGTGAGCCGCAGGGCTGACACAGCGGGGCCGCCGGGTCCTCATAGTGCTGAGGACCCGCCGCGGCTCCGTGCGGCGCTCAGCTGGCAGCGTCGCGATGAAGTGATGTCATCGCGACGCTGCCTCTCCTCGGGCGCATAGCGTGTCACAGGCCGTGCGCCCGAGGAGCTGCCGGAGGAGCGTCCGGCGCTGGAGGCCGGGCCTGAAGAGGAGTGCGCAGCCGGGCAGCAGGTAAGTATGAATGTTGTTGTTTTTACCTGCCTGTAGCCCCTATAGCCTGCCTGTGGCCCCTATAAGCCCGCCTGTGGCCCCAATAAGCCTGCCTGTAGCCCCAACATGCCTGCATGAGGCCCCTATAAGCCTGCCTGTGGCCCCCATATACTGCCTGTGCCCCTATAAGCCTGCCTGTAGCCCCTATATGCCTGCCTGTAGCCCCTATAAGCCTGCCTGTAGCCCCTATATGCCTGCCTGTAGCCCTATATGCCTGCCTGTAGCCCCTATAAGCCTGCCTGTAGCCCCTATATGCCTGCCTGTAGCCCCTATAAGCCTGCCTGTAGCCCCTATATGCCTGCCTGTGGCCCCTATAAGCCTGCCTGTAGCCCCTATATGACTGCCTGTAGCCCTATAAGCCTGCCTGTAGCCCCCATATCCCTGCCTGTAGCCCCTATAAGCCTGCCTGTGGCCCTATAAGCCTGCCTGTGGCCCTATAAGCCTGCCTGTAGCCCCTATAAGCCTGCCTGTAGCCCCTATATGCCTGCCTGTGGCCCTATAAGCCTGCCTGTGGCCCTATAAGCCCGCCTGTGGCCCCTATATGCCTGCCTGTGGCCCTATAAGCCTGCCTGTGGCCCCTATATAACTGCCTGTGGCCCCATACACCTGCCTGTAGCCCTATAAGCCTGCCTGTAGCCCCTATAAGCCTGCCTGTGGCCCTATAAGCCTGCCTGTGGCCCCATACACCTGCCTGTAGCCCTATAAGCCTGCCTTTAGCCCCTATAAGCCTGCCTGTTGCCCCTATAAGCCTGCCTGTGGCCCCCATATGCCTGCCTGTGGCCCCTATAAGCCTGCCTGTTGCCCCTATAAGCCTGCCTGTAGCCCATACATGCCAACTCTCCCGTTTTTGGCGGGGAGGTCCCGCTATTTGGGTTCCCCTCCCACCCTCCCGGGGGAGTTGGCATTCCTCCCGCCGCCAGCAGGCGGCGGGGGGTCCTTTAAATTACCGCGGCGCAAGAGTAGCGCTGGTGCGCTACTCTTGCGCCGCCGGACCGCTCCTACAGGCGGTGAAGCGGCCGCAGCGGCCGCTCACCCGCCGCGGTCTCACTGTGCGGGGAGGAGGCAGGAGGGATCGCTCCTCCTCCCTCCTCCCCTGTATGTACGGCGCCGGTGTGTGCGCACACTATACAGGTCACGCCGCAGGGGGGAAGTGACGCGCGGCTGCTCTCACTTCCCCCTGCGCCGCTGAAGAGATCGGGCAGGAGCTGGCCGCGCTGCAGGAGCCTGGGTAAGGTAAGTGGATTTTATTATTTTATTTTTGTTAGCTTTAGGGGGCTCTACCTGGCTAACAGAGAGGGCAACTACCTGGCAACAATGGGGGCATCACCTGGCAACAAAGGGGGCACTACCTGGCAACAAAGGGGGCACTACCTGGCAACAGAGGGGGCACTACCTGGCAACAAAGGGGGCACTACCTGGCTACCACCGGGGGCACTACCTGGCAACAGAGGGGGCACTACCTGGCAACAGAGGGGGCAACTACCTGGCTAACAATGGGGGCACTACCTGGCTAACAGATGGGGCACTACCTGGCAACAGAGGGGGCACTACCTGGCAACAATGGGGGCACTACCTGGCAACAGAGGGGGCACTACCTGGCAACAAAGGGGGCACTACCTGGCTAACAGATGGGGGCACTACCTGGCTAACAGATGGGGCACTACCTGGCAACAGAGGGGACATCTACCTGGCAACAGAGGGGACATCTACCTGGCAACAGAGGGGACATCTACCTGGCAAACAGATGGGGGCACTACCTGGCTAACAGATGGGGGCACTACCTGGCTAACAGATGGGGGCACTACCTGGCAACAGAGGGGGCACTACCTGGCAACAGAGGGGGCACTACCTGGCAACAGAGGGGACATCAACCTGGCAAACTATGGGGGCACTACTGGCAAACAATGGGGGCATACCTGGCAACAATGGGGGCACTACCTGGCAACCACCGGGGGCACTACCTGGCAACAATGGGGGCACTACCTGGCAAACAATGGGGCACTACCTGGCAACAATGGGGGCACTACCTGGCAACAATGGGGGCACTACCTGGCTAACAATGGGGGCACCTACCTGGCTAACAATGGGGGCACCTACCTGGCTAACAAAGGGGGGCACCTACCTGGCTACAAATTTGGCTCTACCTGGCTACAGAGGGGGCATCTACTTGGCTACAAGGGGGCATCTACCGGCCTGTAAGGGGCACTACCTGGTTATGGGGGGCTACTACCTGGCTATAAGGGCATCTACCTGGCTTTCTTCCAAAGCCGTTATGCAGTTAGGTGGAGTGGGTGTGGCTTTTTTGAAGGGGCGTGGCATACCGACAAGATGGGCGCGCCGCCCACTAAAGTCTCCTGCTTTTTCATTTTCAAAAGTTGGCAACTATGCTGTAGCCCCTATAAGCCTGCCTGTAGCCCTATAAGCCTGCCTGTGGCCCCCATATGCCTGCCTGTGGCCCTATAAGCCTGCCTGTAGCCCCTATAAGACTGCCTGTGGCCCCCATACGCCTGCCTGTGGCCCTATAAGCCTGCCTGTAGCCCCTATAAGCCTGCCTGTAGCCCCCATACGCCTGCCTGTAGCCCCTATAAGCCTGCCTGTAGCCCTATAAGCCTGCCTGTGGCCCCATATGCCTGCCTGTGGCCCCCATATGCCTGCCTGTGGCCCTATAAGCCTACCTGTAGCCCTATACGCCTGCTGTGGCCCTATAAGCCTGCCTGTGGCCCCTATATAACTGCCTGTGGCCCCATACGCCTGCCTGTAGCCCTATAAGCCTGTCTGTTGCCCCGATAAGCCTGCCTGTGGCCCCCATAAGCCTGCCTGTGTCCCCCATATGCCTGCCTGTGGCCCCCATAAGCCTGCCTGTGACCCCCATATGCCTGCCTGTAGCCCCTATACGCCTGCCTGTGGCCCTATAAGCCTGCCTGTGGCCCTATAAGCCAGCCTGTGGCTCTATAAGCCTGCCTGTAGCCCCTAGCTATATACATGCCTGAGCCCCTATAGCTATATACCTGCCTGTGTGCCCCTATATACCTGCCTGAGCCCCTATAGCAATATAACCTGCCTGAGAGTGACCCTATGGAAATGTGAGGATTCTTAAATATTTGTGTCCAAATCTGCAGGGACGAGTATTGGCCGGGAGCAATCATTGAGAAGGTGTGAACCGGATGGAGAAGAAAAGGGAAAGTGAACGACGCTGATCAGAAAAGACGTCTCCTGTGAGTCACTAAATGTAACTGCACTTAGATTTCTGCAGAGCGTCTACATACAACTAGTATCTACCACTATCTGGTCACTGTATGGCGGTGGTATATGTAATCAGAGCCTGTGTACAGCTGATAGTCACATGTGGGGGTTGTGTTTGGTCAGGGTCTGGCAGGATTATTTGATCCTTAGGTAGGAATAGTTTTGGGTCTTGGTTTTGTAGGAGTATTTTTAGTAACAATCATTCGTCTGGTAGATTTGCTCCATGTATCGGTGGATTATTCGGTGACTGTTATTTAGGGGTATTACACTGTCATACGGAGGGGAGCGATTTTGAAAAAGCAAATTTGTCAGGGCTGATTTCCATTGTGCAGTGACTGCTGAGGAGATGGACGGGAGCTATGTGGGATACGCAGAAAATTAGTGACAGGACCTGGCGCAGGGGTGAGAGGAATTGGGGTGGGGGAGGGCATTTTTGGGGAGCGAGGGAGGGGGGCGCCATTGGCTGGACTCACCTAGGGCACCAAAATGCCTTGTCCCGGCCCTGCCACATATTATCTGGTAGTCATAATAATGTGATTTGACTATCTATTAGGATAACTGTCCATATTGTCCATTTGCCACCTTCAAAAAGACCCTCAATTTGGAAGAGAAGAATTCAATATTGCTCATTTACAGATCAAGCCGTGATCAGTGCATTATACTTTTGAAACTAGACACATTTTATGGGACTGTAAGCCATTTATTTTGTGATTTCTCTCCCATAGATCTCTTGTGACACTTGAGATGTTTGACTCCAGTTTTTTGCAGTCACAATTATTTAGATCATATTTAAATGCATAAAAATCATGTATCTGGGAAATTGTGTTTTTTCTTAAATGGTGTCTGCTAATGTTGCAATGCATTATAGTTTACTGCAATCCGGAGTCAGCTGTCTCGTCTACATATTTTTTTGTATTGAAAGTCATTACCAATAAAAGGCTTCATTACGACTTAGATCCATTTATAGCGAGAATAAATAAAACCTGACAAATTTGTAAGTAAATCCTTTAGAACTGGAAGCCAATAGAATAGGACAAAATTTAATTTTATGCATGAAAAATCTCATTAAGTAGCTCCATGGAAATGAAAGGAAGCTGGCATCAGACTGAGCAGCATGCACTTCATCTCTTTTGTCTTCTCACCCACTCAGACCTGACTGCTAATGCTGCTGGAGTGAGCCACTTCCTCTTTTTGCAGAAATCATCTCAGTTCCAGTCAACAATAAGGTCAATGAGATCAGCAAGTGAATGGCCTGGCTCATTCACAGATGTGTTCAGAATCTGAACTTAAGGCAGCTGCAGCATCCTTTCCTGAGAAGTCCTCTCGTATTACAAATCATTCCTCCAGAGACTGGGGATAAGACCATGAAGACTTGCCTAGAAAGTAAATGAATGATTCATTGAACTATTAAGCACATGATAAGCTGTGTTTTACATCCAGACGGATGGAGGGGATTTGTAATGGAAAAAAAAAATGTTAATACCATCTTAAATATCTGTACAGAAATAGGTGGAACCTTTAACATGTGGTCAAACTGGTTAACTATATACGATGATTTCTATAACTATATAAAGAGGCACTAAGTCTCCACAATATAGATCAATAGATATATACAGTAATATCATCTTGTAGATAATAGGCTCTTGTGTAACTCTCATGTCCTCTCAGTCAAGACAAGAAAGAGATTTGTGCTACCGCTATGTTTTGCTTGCAGAGGATTTCGTAGATTGATACCTTGTACAAATAGCAGTTGAGTGAAAGTACAACTAGGTCAGAATTTATTTTCAATCTCGGAATCTAAGCAAAAATATGTCCATTCACTAACAACATGAGATATTCTGAGAGAAGTAAAAGAAACATAAAGCATTTATGTTGGAAAGTAAATAGGGGTATGGATAAGCAATAAAGGGTTATCTTATCAGAACAACTCCTGTCTATATACCCTATCTGCCCATATACAGTCATATGAAAAAGTTTGGGCACCCCTATTAATCTTAATAATTTTTAGTTCTAAATATTTGGGTGTTTGGAACAGCCATTTCAATTTGATATATCTAATAACTGATGGACACAGTAATATTTCCGGATTGAAATGAGGTTTATAGTACTAACACAAAATGTGCAATATGCATTAAACCAAATTTTGACTGGTGCAAAAATTTGGGTACTCATATCATTTTATTGATTTGAATACTCCTAACTACTTTTTACTGACTTTCTGAAGCACAACATTGGTTTTGTAACCTCACTGAGCTTTTAACTTCATAGCCAGGTGTATCCAATGATGAGAAAAGGTATTTAAGGTGGCCAATTGCAAGTTGTACTCCTATTTGAATCTCCTGTAAAGAGTGGCATCATGGGCTCCTCAAAACAACTCTCAAATGATCTGAAAACAAAGATTGTTCAACATAGTTGTTCAGGGGAAGGATACAAAAAGTTGTCTCAGAGATTTAACCTGTCAGTTTCCACTGTGAGGAACATAGTAAGGAAATGGAAGACCACAGGGACAGTTCTTGTTAAGCCCAGAAGTGTCAGGCCAAGAAAAATATCAGAAAGGCAGAGAAGAAGAATGGTGAGAACAGTCAAGGACAATCCACAGACCACCTCCAAAGAGCTGCAGCATCATCTTGCTGCAGATGGTGTCACTGTGCATCGGTCAACAATACAGCACACTTTGCACAAGGAGAAGCTGTATGGGAGAGTGATGCGAAAGAAGCCGTTTCTCAAAGCACGCCACAAACAGAGTCGCCGGAGGTATGCAAAAGCACATTTGGACAAGCCAGCTTCATTTTGGAAGAAGGTCCTGTGGATTGATGAAACAAAGATTGAGTTGTTTGGTCATACAAAAAGGCGTTCTGCATGGCGTCCCAAAAACACAGCATTCTAAGAAAAACACTTGCTACCCACTGTAAAATTTGGTGGAGGTTCCATCATGCTTTGGGGCTGTGTGGCCAATGCCGGCACCGGGAATCTTGTTAAAGTTGAGGGTCGCATGGATTCAACTCAGTATCAGCAGATTCTTCAGAATAATGTACAAGAATCAGTGATGAATTTGAAGTTACGCCGGGGATGGATATTTCAGCAAGACAATGATCCCAAACACAGCTCCAAATCTACTCAGGCATTCATGCAGAGGAACAATTACAATGTTCTGGAATGGCCATCCCAGTCCCCAGACCTGAATATCATTGAACATCTGTGAGATACTTTGAAGCGGGCTGTCCATGCTCGGCGACCATCAAACTTAACTGAACTTGAATTGTTTTGTAAAGAGGAATGGTAAAAAATACCTTCTTTCAGAATCCAGGAACTGATTAAAAGCTACAGGAAGCAACTAGAGGCTGTTATTTTTGCAAAAGGAGGATCTATTAAATATTAATGTCACTTTTCTGTTGGGGTGCCCATACTTTTGCACCGGTCAAATTTTGGTTTAATGCATAATTGCACATTTTGTGTTAGTACAATAAACCTCATTTAAATCCGGAAATATTACTGTGTCCATCAGTTATTAGATATATCAAATTAAAATGGCTGTTCCAAACACCCAAATATTTAGAACTAAAAATGATTAAGATTAATAGGGGTGCCCAAACTTTTTCATATGAATGTATTACCCGCTGATCAAATGCCTTATTCAGTGGACTTGAGCAGTTCATGCAATTTAAATATATAAGACTAGAACATCATTAGCACAAGGTGTAGAGAGGACAAAAGTAACGTAGAACACCAAATCTTAGTTGTGTGTGATTCACACAAAATCCAATTTTTTTTAAATTCACTTTTATTTCCCTTCACTTAGAGATTAATCAAACAGATAAAAAAAGACCCCCTACAATCACAATAATAAAACTCAGCTGTACTGGGTCACTACATGATTCCATCTTAGAGTAATCAGGCAAATAAACAGAGCACTAATATTAGCCATATTCAAGAAACCAGAGTGAGGAAATACAATTGCAACTCACATTAGATAAAGCCATGATTCACTGTTTAGTGTCTTCTGGTATCCAGCAAAACGCAGTTAGGTCTCCATGTGCCAATTCCCACAAAATATTTATGCTGTTATGATAAGGATGTATCAAAGGGAAACAGCTGGGGCATATATCACTTTCCCCATTATCACCCTTTTTGATAGTTGTGACTGTTCCTAATGTACCTATTTTGGTCATAGCTCCAAATAGTACTCATAATTAAAGGAATCTATACAAATATGCCCTATTATGAAAAGACCCCCTTTCTAGGGCATATTTATACAGACTTCTGTATTTTTGAGTATTATTTAGAGCCACACGCCCCCTTATTATAGGGCATATTTGTACAGATCCAATCACTGGGAGTATATCCCTTATCATTAAGGGGGAATATGCTTTGGGATTAAAGAGGAGCCCATAGTGCACAATAAGTACATCAGAGACAGCCACTGATAGGTGGGTCAGCCCTTTTGGGGCAATTGCTCCACTTTTTGATAGGGAATAACACAGCAATAATAGGGAAAGTGATATGCACTACTGTTCAAAAGTTTGAGGTCACCCAGACAATTTTGTGTTTTTTCCTCAAAACTCATACTTTTATTTATCAAATGAGTTGTTAAATGAATAGAAATATCGTCCAGACATTGACAAAGTTAGAAATAATGACTTTTATTTGTAATAATAATTTTCTACTTTGCTTTCGTCAAAGAATGCTCCCTTTGCAGGAATTACAGCATTGCAGACCTTTGGCATTGTAGCTGTTAATTTGCTGAGGTATTCTGGAGAAATTTCACCCCATGCTTCCAGAAGCCCCTCCCTCAAGTTGGATTGGCTTGATGGGCACTTTTTGCATACCATACGGTCAAGCTGCTCCCACAACAGCTCAATGGGGTTGACTGCGCTGGCCACTCCATTACAGATAGAATACCAGCTGTCTGCTTCTTCCCTAAATAGTTCTTGCATAATTTGGAGGTGTGCTTTGGGTCATTGTCCTGTTGCAGGATGAAATTGGCTCCAACCAAGCGCTGTCCACAGGGTATGGCATGGCGTTGCAAAATGGAGTGATAGCCTTCCTTATTCAAAATCCCTTTTACCTTGTACAAATCTCCACTTTACCAGCACCAAAGCAACCCAGACCTATCACATTAACTTCCACCATGCTTTACAGATGGCGTCAGGCACTCTTTCAGCATCTTTTCAGTTGTTCTGCATCTCACAAATGTTCTTCTGTGTGATCCAAACACCTCAAACTACGATTCGTCTGTTTATAACACTTTTTTCCAATCTTCCTCTCTCCAATGTCTGTGTTCTTTAGCCCATATTAATCTTTTCCATTTATTATCCAGTCTCAGATATGGATTTTTCTTTGCCACTCTGCCCTGAAGGCCAGCATCCCGGAGTCGCCTCTTCACTGTAGATGTTGACACTGACGTTTTGCAGATACTATCTAATGAAGCTGCTGTCATGATCATGCCTGACAGAACCTCAGCTTTGGGCTCTGCTCGATGGTCACGGCCGTTGCGACGGAAGCCCTGGTTTCTTACATGATGTTTTGAATTGTATTCACTAGTGTGAACGGTGTTCTCCTCTCTGTTTGCTTGATTGATTCCTGGCCAACTCTTTGAGTTAATGAGTTTCTCCTTTTGATGGACAAACTTCTGTTCCTATCCGGTCTTGTGTTTATTTCCACCTATGGCCTCAATTCTGACTTCCTTGGTTCCCTATTTAAAAGTTAATTTCACTTCCATCTTTGCCTGCTATAGAGGTCTTTTGCTTATAGCTAGCCCTTCCTTTTGCAATTGCCTTTTCTGTATTTGACCCTGTTCTTCTCCTGACTATCCTCTGTTTCCTAGTGATTTTGTACTGCTGCGCCTGACCGGTATTGACTTTTGGCTTGGACTCTGTTTATCCTCTTTGTCTCACGTCTCTGTACCTCTCTGACCGTACTGTTGCCGACTTGGACCGCCGGACTTCGCTTATTTGTTCTGTGTCTGTTTGTCCTGTCTGTGTTGCACCTATATTAGTGCAGCCATCAGTCTTCCGGTTGGGGCCGGCCTATTAAGGAGTTGGGTTCCCCAAAAGGCAGGGACAGGGGCTGGGATCAGAGTCAGGGCCCACTTGTCTGTGTCTGTGTATGTGTCCCTGGCCGGTCCCTGACATTATAGCAGGCCCTTACCCTAATCAACTCCCCCGGCGGTTTAATATGAGTACCGACTTGTCAGTCACGATCGCCTGGAGGAGTTGACAACTCAGTTTCAGGGCATGGTAGGGCTTTTTAACCAAATCTCGCAATGTCTGGATACCATAACTACCCCGGCACCCAGTCTTGCCGCCCCATCTGTGTCCATACCTGCCCCTGTGTTTTTGAATCCTAGCGTCCGTTACAAATCTAAGATGCTTCTACCGGATCGCTTTGATGGAACCCCAGACAGGTTCCGAACTTTCAGGGAATCCTGTCACCTGTTTTTCCGCTTCAATTTTTTCCCCCCTGAGGCGGAAAAGGTAGCAATTGTGGTGTCTCTCCTCCAGGGCCCACCTCAGGATTGGGCTTTAGCTATGCCCCCTGAAGCCCCTGAATGGAGTTCGATTGACAGATTTTTTCAGGCTTTAGGCCATGTCTACGATAATCCCAATCGTGTGGCATGGGCAGAAACTCACCTGCTATCTATTCAGCAGGGCCGCTGCTCGGCTGAAGACTATTGTTCTGAGTTCCGCCAATGGTGTACCATGACGGGGTGGTCTAACCAACCCCTTAAAACCCTCTACAGACAAGGTCTATCTGATGCGGTAAAGGATGCTATGGTCAGCCATCCAACCCCTGAGACATTAAATGACTTTATGACTCTAGCCGTGACTATTGACAGAAGGCTAAGAGAGAGACGCAGGGAAAACAAGGGGGGTCGACTGTTCAGTTCAAATCCAATTTTTCTGTATAACCTCCTGTTACTTTCTCTGAAAATTCTCCTCTTCTATCCTCATCACCCACTCCTGAAGAAGAACCCATGGTGTTGGGATTTACATCAGCTGTCACCAGGAGGAGATATCGGCTGGAGCATGCCTTGTGCTTTTATTGCGGAAAATCCGACCATTTTCTGAAAGACTGTCCGACTAGACCCAAGTCACCTCAAGGAAACGCCGAACGGCTGAGTAATTTCCAGGAAGGTAACTCGGGTATACAGGTACCTCCTAACTCTGGTAATAAGTTTTTTTTGCCGGTATCCTTGGTCTCTAATTCTAAGAGCTTTGCTTGTCAAGCTATGATTGACTCAGGCGCTGCTGCTAGTTTTATTAGTATGTTTGCTGTCCAGGCCTTAGGTTTGGAACTAGTTCCATTAAATGCTCCCTTTTTGGTTTCAGGGGTAGATTCAACCTCCCTAATCGGGGGAAGAATCAAATTTCGGACTGCTAAGATCACTTTGAATGTTGGGCGTTCGCATACAGAAAAACTTTCGTTTTTGGTCATGGAGAAACTCGCTGCGGATATTATTCTTGGCTTGCCCTGGCTCCGCCTCCATAATCCTGTGTTTGACTGGAGAACCACTGAGCTGATCAAATGGGGTGACTCATGTGGTTCTCATTTGAAGACTGTTGATCCCGTGGTGTGTGCGGTAATTAATGCTCACGATATTTCAGAATGTAAATCTGACATTTTAGATAGAGATGTTGCTGATAATTTGCCTCCAAACCAGCCTGATGATTGTACCATAGACCTCACTCCAGGGGCAAAGCTTAACTTGTCTGCCCTGAAGCAAGAATCTATGCATTTGTATATTAAGGAACCTGAAAATTTTCTTTCTCCGGAAGTAGTGTTCTCGACTGCCGATTCAGAGTTCTGCTCCGTCTCAGCTGTCTCCGTTTTGTTATGAGGATTCCCATCTCATGTACTCTGCCACTACAGGTTGTGAAACCAAAATAGAATTCACCATTAATCGACTGTGCACAGTCTGGGCTAAGAGTCATAAGACTCTTAAAAACCCTCAACTAAAACAAATCAATAAAAAACGCCGACCCAGACCAAAATACCTCCATTTTCAAGTCCCTTTAGCAAATTGTGTTCCCAAGCCTAAAAAGGGAAAAATTGGTCAGGCCCATCACACTAAACCAAGGGGGTTTGTTGAGGGTCCGGAGGCCCCTCCTAAGGGGGGGGTGGGTACTGTCATGATCATGCCTGACAGAACCCCAGCTTTGGGCTCTGCTCGCCGGCCATGGCCGTTACGACGGAAACCCTGGTTTCTTACATGATGTCTTGAATTGTATTCACTAGTGTGAACTGTGTTCTCCTCTCTGTTTGCTTGATTGATTCCTGGCCAACGCCCTGGCCAGGAATCCTCCAGCACTCTTTGAGTTAATAAGTTTCTCCTTTTGATGGACAACCTTCTGTTCCTATCCGGTCTTGTGTTTCTTTCTACCTATGGCCTCAATTCTGCCTTCCTTGGTTCCCTATTTAAAGGTTCATTTCACTTCCATCTTTGCCTGCTATAGAGGTCTTTTGCTTATAGCTAGCCCTTCCTTTTGCGGTTGCCTTTTCTGTATTGACACTGCTCTTCTCCTGACTATCCTCTGTTTCCTAGTGAGTTTGTACTGCTGCGCCCGACCGGTATTGACCTTTGGCTTGGACTCTTTTTATCCTCTTTGTCTCATGTCTCTGTACCTCTCTGACCGTACTGTTGCCGACTTGGACCGCCGG
The DNA here is from genome assembly GCA_025379985.1 of Phyllomedusa bahiana. NCBI lineage: Eukaryota > Metazoa > Chordata > Amphibia > Anura > Hylidae > Phyllomedusa > Phyllomedusa bahiana. The sequence continues at coordinate 21,031 of JAODAL010020427.1, forward strand.
ACTTCGCTTATTTGTTCTGTGTCTGTTTGTCCTGTCTGTGTTGCACCTATATCAGTGCAGCCATCAGTCTTCCGGTTGCGGCCGGCTTAGTAAGGAGTCGGGTTTCCCAAAAGGCAGGGACAGGGGCTGGGATCAGAGTCAGGGCCCACTTGTCTATGTCTGTGTGTGTGTCCCTGACCGGTCCCTGACAGCTGCCAGTCGAGGACCTGTGAGGCGCCAATTTCTCAAACTAGATACTCTAATGTACTTGTCTTGTTGCTCAGTTGTGCAGCGGGGCCTCCCACTTCTCTTTCTACTCTGGTTAGAGCCTGTTTGTGCTCTCCTCTGAAGGGAGTAGTACACACTGTTTTAGGAAATCTTCAGTTTCTCGACAATTTCTCACACGGAATAGCCTTCATCTCTCAGCACATGACTAGACTGTCGAGTTTCACATGAAAGTTCTCTTTTTTTGGCCATTTTGTGAGTTTAATGGAACCAACAAATGTCATGATTCTCTAATCAACACAACTGTTTTCAGCTGTGCTAACATACTTGCACAAGGGTTTTCAAGGGTGTTCAAAATATCCAATATCCTTCTTACATAGTTAGCAAACACAATGTACCATTAGAACACTGGAGTGATGGTTGTTGGAAATTGGCCTCTATACCCCTATGTAGATATTGAATTAACAACCAGACGTTTGCAGCTTGAAAAGACATTTACCACATTAACAATGTATAGAGTGTATTTCTGATTCATTTAATGTTAGCTTCATTGAAAAAAACTGTGCTTTTCTTTCAAAAATAAGGAAATTTCTAAGTGACCCTAAACTTTTAAATGGTAGTGTATGTCCCAGCTGTTTCCCTGTGATACGTCTTATAATAACACCACAGGTATCTTATGGATGTTGGTACAAGGAGACTTAACTGTGTTTTGCTGGATATCGTAGGACACCAAACAATAAATTATGGCTACAAGTATCGTGAGTCACAGTTGTAATTTTCTCATTCCAGTTTATCATATTTGCCTAATATTGTTGGTGAGTTTATTAAGGTGGAATCTTGTTGTGACCCAGTATATTACATTATTGTGATTCAAGGATTTTTTTTATCTGTTTGATTAATCTTTTAATGAAAGGATATAAAAGTAAGTTTTTAAAAACTAACTCTTTTCAGATACTGAGACTTGTTTTTCAACACCCTGTTGTTGGTTATGGATTCCATTCTTTGATTGGTTTGTTATGTGTGAACAGATGTTTTTAGATGTTTTGTAGGATTTAGTATATTTACAATACCAAGGTTATTCTCCAACATTTGTTGACACTCAACTCAAATTTGATTTCTCAGTAAATTGCTAAAAAGAGAGGAACTTCAACTACATAAACCCACAAATAGCAATTCCTTATACATTATAGTTATTGGAACAACTGAAGGGATTTTCCTATCTTGAACATCCAACAGTTATTTCAGAAATGTCTGATGCAGGTCCCACCTTGAAAACAGAGGTGCCTGGGCCAGAACATGGTGTTATGGAAGTCCCAACCAAATTAACAGAAGGGATGTGTCATACAATCAATAACACAACTAGCAACAAAAGCCCTAGGTTTTTCCATTACAGAGATGAAGAAAAACAAACACCAATGGGCAGACAGACAGGACAAACAAGGGAGGATGGCGAAAAAAATAAATGAACATAGAACAAGCAGAGTGCTCAAACAAGCCGGGTTCAAGCCAGGAGAGTACATGGTAACGAATAGTTAATCAGAAGAGTAATTGAGAAGGCAAGCCAGAGTCTAAAACCAGAAAACACTAATCAAAACAGCAAGCAGGAAAACAGCCATTTAACAGAAAGTATTGAAGGCAAGGAGTACACCAAAAGGCAGGTTTAAATACCCCGCCTCAGCCATTGATTGGGCGCAGGTGAGGACTCAGCTTGGTTCTGCTCCAAACTCAAGCTGAGGCTAGGCAACAGGCATGAAACTGTCTAAAAAGGACAGAGCACCCCAAACACAAGGGGATTCATGGGACCCTTGTTGTCAAGATAGGTGCGGATATGTACATGATGGGAATACCTCTCTAAAACAGAAAAGTGGGTGCTGGTTACATAAGTCGGTAAAAATCTCACCCATAAATATATTGTTATTGTTAGCTTTTTCCTCCATAATTGAAATGTTAAAAGTTCTGCATTGCTTTTTCATTTCACTATGAAACTCATAGTTGCTAGTACATAAGAATGAAATGTAATTTGTTTTCATGCTCAGGTGCTGAGCTGACACTTTTCTTGCTTTGGTTCGTCACAATTCACCCTGTCAACAAGAACTTTGATTGTCAACTAATAAAGAATCGAAACTCATCATATTTAATAATTACATTCCCTTTGGATTCGTTACCACAGCATGAAATCAATAAGCTAGCTATTATACCCTCATCTCTTATTTATTATATTGCAACCTTGACAAGAAACCAACAATCTAGTCCTAAAAAGCAGCTTTCATAAATACATTGCAAAATGCATGGTAGAGATTATACCACATAAAACACTATTTCATACGGCTCATATTAAAATCAATAAATGAAAGTTGCAAAAGTAATTAAGATATGAACACATATGGCTACATCTGCATTAAGTAAAGCAGAATGTGATGCAATATTTAGTTTGGCAAAAAACAAAACGGTAGTCAGCTCATCTGGTTGATTTTGAAGGAGAAATGAACAATGCCCGGACTCGATGAGAAGCAGATCATCATAAAGGAAGCAACAACACAAAACAAAACAAAAACAGTCCAGCGAAGAACATTCTCAAGGGTGAAAAAATGGTTCCAAAAATTTATTTATGAAAGGCGATTAAAAGATCCACATAGAATTATGCAAGTCGCATCGAGACCGACGCGTTTCGGTGCAGCAGCACCTTATTCATGCCATGAAACACGTCGGTCTCGATGCGAATTGCATGATTCTATGTGGATCTTTTAATCGCCTTTCATAAATAAATTTTTGGAACCATTTTTTCACCCTTGAGAATGTTCTCCGCTGGACTGTTTTTGTTTTGTTTTGCAATATTTAGTTGTTCTATTGCTTTTTTCAATCTATTCCTTTTAAAATGTGCACATGGCCATATTACAGCTCTGAAAAGAACAATAGGGCACCTATAAAACTCTATGGGACCCTAGTGTACCCCTGTATGCCCACAATTCCATAGGTGGTATGCACAGTTTTTATTTTTACAGATTTTAAATCTGACAGAAATGTATTTGCCATATATTTCATTACATACCATATTTTGGAGGTATTCTTCACTACAAGCACTGCTGGCAAGTACAGAGCCACAGGGGACTCTACTGCTGTTCAGCTTCCAGACGCGATACCAGTCCATGCTATCTATAATCCTGTGGTCACAGATACACTGCTCATTATTACTCAATAATGTCCTCCATGCTGCTACTGCTTCTAAGGGTGTGCTACAGAGAGACAGGGAATCTTCTGTTTTCTGTGTGTGTAAGAGACAATATAGCAACCAATATATACCTGCTCTGAAGCTGAACTTTGGGAAACTGAACATTTGAAATGAAGTCTGCATATGGGGGAAGCTGGTTAAAAAGTCAAATCCAAGTCATAATTTGGCCAGAATGATTGTTTTTCCTCATGTAGACACATGACAACTTATTCTGAAAGTAAATTAAAGGTTCAGGCAGAAATGAACAGATCTGCTTCATAGTGCTTCCTCTGGAGGGATCAGTATTGAATCTGGGTGAGTTGACTACTGTTTTTCCTGTTTATTTTAAAGTTAGGCACTATCTGATCTCCTTGCACTAGTATGTCTTGTAGCTTCGAAAGTAAGGCTGTGACCATACAGGGTCATTTAGTTTTCAAGACAACATAAAAATATGCTTCAGGCTTCTAAATTGGAATTTATTTTTACTGGTGTTTTTAGTGTATTTTTAAAATTTTGTCCTCCTGTATTTGTATTTTTGGCAGATTTTAAATGTTATAAAAAGACTGGACTATATAATCAAAGCCTGGCATATCCACATATCTATCCATTACAGAAATATTATTTTGTTCCCATAGACCAAGAACAGTCATCTATCCACATCAGTTATGGTTGAAAAAAAATGTCACCTTAATGTTGTAAGTAAATCTAGTCCAGAAACACTTTTTTATATTAGTAACAAATAGTTGAGACATAATTTAATAGTCTCTACTTAGCCACAAATAAGTGCCACTGTTCAGTCAACAGAGTATATATTTCATGGGACATTTTTATGGTGTCAATTTGGGTTATATGTGGATGTTTGATTTCTTTGTATTCCCTTTTTCTCACACAGTAACAGTGCCCTCTTACTGGCCCTAGACAATGGTAGTGTCCCTTAGGCTATGTTCACACGGTGTAATTGCAGGGACGTATTTCGCCCTGCAATTACACAGTGTGTGTGGGGACAGGGTGGAAGTGTGGCGGGGCGGGGGGCCGGCAGCCTGCCATCCCATAGACATTCATTATTCATGGCGCGTATACGCTGTGAATAATTGACATGTCATTTCTCTCCCCGCTCGCCGTATTGTGCGAGCAGGGAGAGGAGACGTAACCCATAGTTCTCTATGAGAACTGTGGATTATCGTAATGACTGGGACGTATCTTGCCCCGTATTTCGCGCAGTACGGTGCAAAATACGGGGCGAGATACGTCCAATTTTAAGCCGTGTGAACATAGCCTTAATTTCCCCCTATTTGTAATAGAGTGTCTCCTTAGTGCCTTAATGACCTTGTACACATTTAAAATGTCTTCTTAGTGCCCCTATGTAGTAAAAGTACCCATAAAAAAAAATTTAAAGGGGCCTCTTAAATTTTCGCATCCATTAATCTACATTTATGATATAGTTTAAAATATGCAATGCCCGGGGCGTTCCCAGAGAAGCCCGGGCCCCAAAGCAAAAAATTTTTATGGGGCCCCCAACCCCCCCCCCCCCCTTTCCTCGCCCCCCCCCTGGGCCACGACCATGTACCAGGACATTTCTGTTAGATAAAAGTGGATAAAACAAGGGGCAAAACCCCCACCCTTCATAAACCCCCATCTTTCTGCTAACCAAAACAAATCCCAGTTTACTAAGGGCCAGCATTACCAATAACCCCTATTTCATAAGGAAACCGGGTTATACCCCCAGGGAAAACGGGGGCCCCAAAGTGACTTGGGAATTTAATAACCCCCAAAATTTTATGCAGTACACAAAGACCCCAAAAACCCCCATTTTAGTGGTTTTAAAATTTTTTTTTTTTTTTTTTTTTTTTTTTAAAAAAAAAAATGTACACAGGGCAGACTGTATATAACCCCCCCCATTTCAGGGACCCTATAGTGGTAGGACCAGTGAAACAGGCTTGCAAAACTGTAATAACCACCCAAAACATTTAACTATAGGGTTTCAGTGTACAGCCGTGCAGAATATAAAAAGATTTTTCGTGCGGTTTTTATCTTGTTTACTCACAGGTGACTTGTTTTTGACAAGTGTTGACTTGCCCCTTTGTTCTGCATCCCGGGCCGTCCGCCATCATGATGGGCATCTCCCGCCCCTTGTCCCTGGAGATTTAGAACAAATTTTTTTAGAATCCCGATTTTTTTAGCACCCGCCCCCTGGCTATATGGGGTCCATTTAGGGAGGCAGGGGTTTTGTTATATGGGGCCCCCAAAAAAAGGGAAGGTTTAGGTAGCCCAAAAGAGGCTCATATGGCAGGCGGGGGGTTTTGGTAGCTTTGGGAGCCATAAAGGGAGACAGGGGTTAGGTGGGCCCATAGGGGCCCTATAGGTAGGGGTTTTTGGTAGCTAAAAGGGGGCCCCCTTTAAATAGACGGGAGGAAAAAAAAAAAAAAAAAAACTTCAGGGGCTATAAAGGGAGGCAAAAATTTAAAGGGGGGTACAGGGGCTATAAAAGGCAGAAAGGTTCACCCCCAAACTATTGGGCAAATTTAGGCAGCAGACTTAGGTTTATAGGCAGCCTTTAGGGGGGGTATATAGGCAGGCCCGAGGGGGAAAAAAGGCAGGCTGGGGGTATTTAGAGGCCGGGGGGTATCTAAAGGGAAGCGGGGAGGGGCATTTAAAGGGGGGAAGGGGCTAAACTAGGAGGCGGGGGTTTGGGTTTTAAAAGGGAGGGGTTGTGGGGGTTTTACGCCCGGCTTGTGGGGGTATGGGGGAGGCTTGTGGGGGGTATACGGGCAGGGTTAGAGGGTATTTTCGGGGGGCATTTTTGGGGGTATACGGCAAAGGGAATTTTGGGGGATTCGGAAAGGGATATGGGGGTTTTTCGGCAGGAAAAGGGGGGTTTTAAAAGGGAGGGGATAGGGGGTAATTTTTGGGAAAGGGGGGGAGGGGCTTTTTTAGGGGAAAGGGGGAAGGGGCTATCTGGGGAGGCGGGGGAGGGGGTATCTAGGCAGGGCCCGGGGGGATAACGGCAGGCTTGTGGGGGTATTCGGCAAGGGTTGTGGGGGGATAGGCAGGCTTAGGGGGTTACGGCAGGGGCCCAAAGGGGGTTTTCGGCAGGGGATATGGGGGGATGGGGAGGCAATTGGGGGGATACCCGGGAGGATAGGGGGTATACGGGGAGGCCCTAGGCGGGGTATACGGGGGCATGGGGGGGGGTTTTTACGGCAGGCATAGGGGGGGATACCGCAGGCATTTGGGGGGATTGGCAGGCATATGGGGGGTATATGGCAGGATATGGGGGTATATGGAGGATAAAGGGGTATTCGGCAGGAATATGGGTTTACGGCAGGGGGGGGGGGAGGGCCCGGGGATTCGGCGGCCTTTGGGGGGTATTCGGGGCATAGGGGGGTTTTAGGGCAGGCATATGGGGGGGTTTTCGGAGGGAAAAGGGGGGGATAAGGGGAGGCATATGGGGGTAACGGCAGGCTAGGGGGATTTCGGAAAGGATGGGGGTATTTTTCAGGCAGGCTTTGGGGGGGATTATCAAACAGGCTTTGGGAAGGTAAATAAGAAATAGGTTACCCCCCCCACCCCGGTCCACCCCCTCACCCCCCCCAAAGCGGTGCCCACGTGACACAGAAAGGGGGCGGGGGGAAGTAGCAGAAACGGAGCGATCCGGGGCCTTTCCCTTCTGCTACCTTCCGGGTTTGCGCTGACCCCGAAAAGTCAGGCCCGGGGGGGCCCCCGGGGGGTTTTTAGAGGCAGCATGCGCCGGGCCTGACCTCTCCCCCCACCGCCCGTGAATGTTAAAATTCAATGCCGGCGGGCCCAGGAAACGGCATTACCCGGGGTAGCGGACGCATAGCAGCTGCCCCGGGGCGCGGGCCCCCCCAAGGCGCAAAGGGGCCCCCGGGGCAACTGCTACCCCCGCTACCCCCGGGAGTTACGCCCCCGATGCCATGCGGGTTTCTGAGCTTGGGAAAAAACAAACCCCTTTTATACCATGCTCCTGCCTCTGTCCCATCTCCCAGGAATCTTGATTTCTAGACAAATTGGGGGCACATTATACTGTGGAAAAAGGGTTTATGTCTTCAAGGGGCAGGGAAAATATCAATTTTGGGGGAACTGTTGTTTGGGGTTGCGCCCAAAAATCTGGCCCTCTTTTCAGCCCAAAAATGGCACAGCCGTTCGCTCTATTTGTAAAAACCCGGGGCCCCTCCAGTATCAAGGGGCATTTTTAAAAAGCCTGCGGCACTTTGTAATGCGGCCCGAGATCAGGGGGGGAGGGGTCGGAAAAGTGTCGCACTAGAATTAGCCTGAATCTTATTTGTTTGGTTCCCGTAGGAAAATCCAGGGCGCATTACTGCTGGACAGGTAGACCACCCTTTAAAAAATGGGTTTCCTGGCCAGAAAGGGGTCGTTTGTTGTAGAAAAGCCCCTAAATCTGGACCCAAAAGTAGAACAGGTTCCCAAAATTTAATGAAATAAAAAATTTAAAATAATTTGGGATCAAATGCCCCTTTTGTAAAAGTAGGATCTAACACATTATCAATTTAGCCCACAATGTCATAGCAAAAAAATACCTATCACCAGAATTGTGGTGGTTTATTTGGTCATCCCAACTCCTCAAAAAATTAAGTAAAAGGGGATCAAAAAGTAAAATACCGTCCAAATTTATACTAATAAAAACTAGAGAGAAAATGGCTATGTGAAGTAAATTTTTTTTGCATTGTGTTTTTTTTTTTAAAGTAGTACAACATAATGAAAAATAATAAATTTAGTATCACCGGAATCATACCAACCCAAAACATATATAGAGAGTGTAATTTATAATGAACAGTCAACTCCATAAAAACAGAACCCCACAAAAATGGCACAATTGCAGTTTTCAGGTTTTACCCGACAAGGAATTTATTGGGGGGTTTTCCCAGTACATTTTTGGGTTATAGGGAAATATAAGTACATTTTGTTCCACAAAAAAGACCTCAAAAATCTATGTAGACAGAAAAAAAATGGCTCTTGAAAGGCAAGGAGGAAAAAAATAAAAAAAGTCTGAAAAAACGCTGTTGAAGGGGTTAAGGGAAATTGTGTCACTCATTTTAAAAGAAATATCTATTGATTTAATAATAGAAACCTTTTACCCGTCGCAATATAAACATTCAATATGTTATAGAGTAAATGCTAGCTAGGGTTTGTAGAGAAACTAAACTTTTTTGGTCTATTTTAAATAATGAAAAGAGTACCGGGTGTAATAGATACCCAGCCATTAGTAGATAAGCATCTTGCTGTCTTAATTATGAGTCTCTTTAAAATAACAATTAAAGCCCGTTGCCTAATAAGGGCCTAAAAAGAAATAGCATTCCACTAGCAATAATGAATTTAGAGGCGGGGGGCTGGGAACATATTTATACTAGTTATAAAAATAATTTGTAATGTAAAGGAAAACGTGTCAACAGCCATGGCCAAGTGACAGAGCGAGCACCACATACATCTCAGTGATTGCTAGGGGATTTATTACTTCAGTCACTTATTGTAATGGGATTGTCTGAGGTGATGACCACAGGAAATTAAATTTTTTAAAACCATGTGGAAAAACCCAGTATATTAGTATACAATATAGGAAGTTGACAATTACTTTTTTTCTAAATTATATATTTTGCAAATACATCATACACCGTGAGATGTGTAGAACTAAGGTGGGTAATTATAATTTATTAAACGTTCTATGAATGAAATAATGAAAATTAATGTTAAGGGTTTATTAAAAGGGAAATAAAGAGATAATGACAATATAAATATAGCAGTAAGATGCCTATGAACAGTTAGGAAGCTGGAAGAGCTGCAGTCTTAATAGAAAAGAACGACTTGCCTCTGGTCAGGAGAGCCAAGAACTCTAGTTGCAACTCTGATTGAAGTAGAGCCTCCTCAAGATCTGCCAACTCCCTGGTGCTCTGGTCCTGTTGTACAGGAAGCACTACGACCTCAGGCAAAAGGTATGGAATCAGGTGAATTTCAGAAAGAACATTTTTCTGGACTGAAGAATTTGCTGTGTATCCATGGCAGAAATTCATGAGGATTTCTCCTGCAGGTTTTATGATTAGTGTGGCAGATTTCGCCGTGTATCTGTAATTGGACTGCCCTTATCTCTGAAGTGTGGTCTTAATTCTGGCACTGCACAAGCAACCTGACAGATTCCATTTAATCTCTTGTCTTCTGTGACTATGCTTTCGTGCGGGCTCCCTTGTGAAGTTCATAAAGATTGCTATTTAAAGGATCATTGTCCCACATCTTTGCAATAGGCTCCATTAGAGTGCAAAATTTAATCTACTTCTGTTATCTGGTTAAAGAATTGGTTTATTACAAACCCTGTTTTGTCTGCCCGCCCCCATCCCTTCCCCAAACCCTCACTTTTAAGAATGCATTTTGCCTTTTCTTTCCCTCCCGCTATGAATACTGCCTTCTGCCCTGGTACCTCGTCTCGGACTCTAAACCAACTGTCAGCCATTATTAACAAACTACTCCATGGGTAGTAACTTTGTATTCCCTATGGGAAATTCACACCTTTTTGTGAAAATTAAAAACCGATCACATAATGCTTAGACTTGGCTTCCTGATAAGAACTAATGTTAACCCTGCTAGTGATCTAGTGGTTCAACATATCCGATAAGCTTCGCGTCAGCCTTGAACAAATGAAAGTAAATTATATCAATTAATGACATGTTTTTACAGATCAAGTACAGGAAAAAATTACGAATAAAGAAAACATAATGGAATCAGCAACACAAATCCAATTGTTATAGTTTTTTCCTCTTCACTGATGATAACAGTATTCTAGGAGTGTTTCATAGATCAGCTTTGTAGAATGAAGTCTTATCATGAACCAATTGTTTACGTTTTTTTCACAATACATTTTAAAGTGGATTGAGATCTGATTTTTAGCCATGTCATTAAAGTGATATGCCTTTCATCATTAACACTCTTTGCTCTGTGACAAGATGCATTATTGTCCTAAAAAATTACTTCATAATCCCCAAACCTATTTTCTATTGATAGACTGAGAAAAGTATTCAAAACTTCTATATAAACTTCTTTACATTGCCTGTTGATATAATGATTGACATCAGCGATTCATCATTGAATATCACTTTTATCTAATGCTCCACACTCCATGATCACTTCTTTTTAGTCCAGTGTAACATTGTTTTCTTTTATTTAGGTGTTTGTACTGTTTTTTGTTTGTTTTTTCCATCCATTCTGCCTATACGTGAAGCAATTTTTACAGCTGATTAGGAACACCCAACATCTTTCTCCACACTCCATGTTGGATTTACATCTTGAAGAAATTTTACACTACTTTTTATTGTTTTTATTTAATTGATATGTCTCCTGTTTGGGCTTATGTTTTCTTTCCTGTAGCCCATGCCAACAGCTGAGCTACATCTGTAAGCATCTGGTTATAAACGCAGATTAATTTGTGCTTTGTGTTGGCATTTTTTTCAGAAATGTAAATTACAATGTGATTCTTTAATTTTTAATAAGCATTAAGCAATTCTAGAATTTATCTAATTGCTCTAAGACATATACCATTAATTATAATATAATAATGTACATGTGCTTGTTTGTGGTAGTCTTAAAAACCAAATGTTATCAAACATTCTTTTGTGTTATACAATGTGTTTGGAAATTCCATAATTCTAACCTACAGGTTAAACATTGTCCAAAGTTCTTATACATGCAATGGATGCCTATATTCAAAGTGCCAATGTCTCAGAGAAGTGGCAGTGTAAAAAATAACAATACCGCTGAAAATATAATAAATGCAGCAAATTTAACAGATTGTCTTAGAATTCAACTTTATGGCAGACATTTAATAAATGTTTTCTTAACAAACATTTATATGTATGTCAAGATACAAAAATTTCTCAGATGAAAAACATAAACCAAAAAAATTAAAACAAAAGAAACTATGAACTTTGATTATCCCGAATCAGCAAAAGAAGGCTGAAAAAAACAGATCACTTTTAGTAGTAGAGTAATTGTGGTGTCAGAATTCAGTCCTGGATGAAAATTTATATTTCTGTTGACAAAGGATATACTCATATATCCAAATAAACCAATGTCTTTGACAAGACTTCTGATGAGTCACCTTGAAGGGACTTAAAATAGCAGTGGATATTTTTTCCTGTTACCACATGTTAAAATGTAAACAGCTATAATAAATGAGAATACAAAATTAAAAGTCCATGAATATTTCATTGTTTTGCAACACGTTAATATATTATTTATGAGCAACTACAGTAATATACTGTTTTATTCAACAGTTATAGTGTATAAATGACATCTAGAACAATCGTATATTATCACAAAAAAAATGGATTTAAAAAAAACGTATTATATAGCAAACTACACCAGGCTCTGTTATGTGTATGGGTATGGATCTATAATCAAAAAAATGAATATGATGGCTATTGGAAGAGAAAAATCAGTGTTATAATTATGTTAAACTACCTATCATGAAGTTGTGATTATTATTAGAGATGGGCGAATTGATTCTAACGAAGTGGAATTGTTTTGAACCCAGGAAAAATTCGGTTTTGACGAAAGTCGAAGTTTGGGGGACTCGGTGAACGAAGTGTGCTTTTGATTTTAAAAAGGCTGCGAGCACATGGGCTAAAATGGGCAAACACTTGGGAGGAAGAAGGGTAGCCTGCATGACATGTGCAGGAGAAGCCCAAACGAGACCAGGGGATTCTGTGACGTCACCGACTATATAAGTACAAAAAAAAAAAAATTTTTCTGTTGCCCAATTACAAAACGAAGGTTAATTACAATTTTTTTTTTGTTGAGAGGTAGAAAAAAACGCCTTGTAAACCTAAAAAATCGTGTTTGTGGTTGCTCAATTGTTTGGGGCCCAAATTTTCATCCAGGGGGTTAATTAAGCGTTTTTTTTTTTCTGCTGTGGTGACAAAAAAAAACTCCTTTTTTCACCCCCAAAAAATTAAATTTTTTTTTTAGTAATTCACAAACGAAGGTTAATTACAAAATTTTTTTTCTTGTGTGTACGAAAGGGAAAAAACGCCTTGTAACACGCTACACAGCTGTTTTTTGGGGGTTTTCAATTTTTTGGCGCAATTTCTCCAGGGGTTGATTAAACGTTGTTTTCTGCTGTGGTGAAAAAATAAACCGTCTTTCACGCCAAAAAATAAAAATTTTTTTCCTCAGCCTAATTCACAAGCGAAAGGTTAATTTCAATTTTTTTTCTTTTTGTAGCTAGAAAACACGCCATTTTAAAACCCCACAAAACCGAGTTGTGGTTGTCAATTGTTTGGCGCCCCAAATTTTCTCCAGGGGCTAATTAAGCGTTTTTTTTTTTTGCTGGTGACAAAAAATAAACCGTTTTTCCCGCCAAAAAAATTTTTTTTTTCCTGCAGCCTAATTCACAAGCGAAGGTAATTACAATTTTTTCTTTGTTTGTTAGCGTAGAAAAAACACCATTTTAACACGTAAAAAAGCTCTAGTTTTTGGTTGTCAAATTGTTTGGGGGCAAAATTTCATCCGGGGCTAAAATTTGCATTTTTTTCTCTTTTGGGGGACAAAAATAACCGTTTTTCGCCAAAAAAATATTTTTTCCTGTAGCCTAATTCCCAAGCGAAGGGTTTAAATTTCAAATTTTTTTTTTGTTGTGTAGCGTGAAAAACACCCCCTTTTAACAAGCTACAAAGCTCGTAGTTTGTGGTTGCCAATTGTTTGGCGCAATTTTCTCCAGGGGTTAAAATTTAAGCGTTTTTTTTCTGCGTGGTGACAAAAAAAAAAACCCTCTTTCACCCCAAAAATACATTTTTCCCCGTAGCCAATGCACAAGCGAAGGTTAATTACATTTTTTCTCTTGTTGTGAGCGTAGAAAACATGCCCCTTTTACACGCTACAAAGCTGTGTTTTGGTTGCTTAATTGTTTGGCGCAATTTACATCCGGGGTTTTTTAAGGTTTTTTTTTCTGCCGTGGTGAAAAAAAAACCGTCTTCACCCCCAAAAAAATAATTTTTCCCCCGGAGCCAATTCCAAGCGAAGGTTAATTACAAATTTTTTATCTTTTTGTGTAGGTAGAAAACACCTTGTAACACCTACAAAGCTCGTAGTTTTTGGTTGCTCCCAATTGTTTGAAAAATTTTTTCCAGGGGTTAATTAAATTTGTTTTCTGCTGTGGGGCAGATTTAAACCGTCTTTTACGCCAAAAAATCATTTTTTTTTGCCCTAATTCACAAGCGAAAGGTTTTAAATTTCAATTTTTTCTCTTGTTTTGTAGCGTAGAAAACCGCCCTTGAAAAAACGCTACAAGCTCGTATTTTTTTGGTTTCTCAATTCTTTTGCGAAAAATTTCATCCCCGGGTTAATTTAACGTTGTTTGCAGTTGTACTCAGTAAAAGAAAACTTTGTTTTTTTACCGCCAAAAGAAATTCGTAGCAAATTTTATTTCCAAGGTTAAATTTAAACCGTTTGTCTTTTATATCAGTAAAAAAACCTAGTTTTTTTAAAAGGCAATGCAAGTCAAATTTTTTTTGCCATTTTTGGAGCGCAATTTATATCCAAGGGGTTACCCAAGCTTCTTAGTGGGTTTATTTGGGGTCAAATCAGGGGTGTATTTATATTTACGATATCTTCATCAAAAAGTGTCTGTACATTTTAGAACAAACATATGTCAGACGAGAGGTGGGCGGGTTTCACCTCGAGTGGCAGAGGCACAAAATTCCCGACCCCGGTCGCAGCACACAAGGGGACGTCGCAGCGGGGTCACCGGGGAGGCCAAACTGCCCCGCTGTCATCTAGCGGCCCTGTGTTGTTCAGAACCCAATGGTTTTTGATGGTTGATAGGGATCCCCCTTCCTCCCCGATGACAAACTGACAAAACCCCACCAAGAGTCGGGGGGAAGTCAGCACAACCCCCTTTGTTGGCATGGCCCGGGGGCGGGTCAGCGGCCCCCCCCTGTCCTCAACCCCTTGTCCCTCCGGTTCCCTCACCAGAGATTACTTTTTGGGGCTGGGCTCAGCGCCCTATATAGCAAGGATGAAAAATTTGAGGAGGGCATCAGCAGCTACTTTTGGTAGCGAAGAAATATGGCCAATATCCCGCTTCTTGCAGTAGGTGGCAAAGATAGATGTTGAGAGTGGTGGAAGGTATGTTTTGAGGGGTCAGCCTCTCTACCCCAAGACCGGTGATGAGGGAAAACAGTGACGATGAAACACAAATAAAATAATGTAGCCGCCGCACTGGGAGCCGGGGTGGCAAGGGCTTCCTCATCGTAGGGAAGAGGGGTCAGCTGCGCGTAGGCAGCGGCGCAGCCAGCAAGAGGGTTGTGTGGCCCGGGGTCGGGGAGGGGAGCAGCAGTGGAGGGCGGGAGCCAAGCGGCCCCGGGGGAAAAAACCCCTTCGCAGGTCCCAAAAAAAAGAGCGGCACGGGGATCAAAGAAGGGGAGCGGTGGGAGTAGTCACTCAGTGCGGAGCGTTGGGGGTAAAATCCGATATCGGCAGGGTTGGCATTTGCTAAGACACCCGGGGGGAGCCGAATATGGGGATATGTAAATTTTGGGCAGAAAGTAAGCGTGGCCAGGGGCCTAACGTTGGGACCCGGCCCCGCGTCAACACATGCAGCGTCAGCATCCGGGGGCCTGGGAAAACGTGGCTCAGATGTGTGGTCATCTGCCGCCCCCAACAACAGAGCAGCAGCAGCGCCCCTGGGAGCATGTCATTGCAAACCCGTCAAGGTCCCCACCTCTGCAGAAAGGGACCGTTTCTCTTTGCAATTTTCCCCGGGCCAGATGCTCCTGCTCCTCGTACTCATGGCCCAGAATCATTCAGGAGGCGATTTCAAAGAGACAACATATGCGTCCAACCATCCAAGGGGGCAGAAACTGACCCTATCCTGTCAAATTGTTGGGCTGCATCCCCCCTTTCCAAATTTGGGGGATCTCACCGTTAGAGAATAATGGCTTGTGCAGCCGAGTGGAGGGGGTTCCAAGCCAATTTCTTTTTAAAAAAAGGGAGTACCAGCATTCATAAATATGTAGACAGAGGGGGGCCCGTCCTTGAGCTAAACGGTTTGTTCCCAAGTGCACGGGGAGCGCGGACGTTGGAGCTGTAACTACGGTAGGGCCCGTACATGTCATTCCCGGCCCCGGCACACCAAAAACTGGACAGCCAACTTTAAAACTGCAAAACGGAACCATGGTGACGGACAATGGGGGGAAAAGGGTCGCGCTGCACTGGGGGGATGGTCCATGCCCTGCATGGAGCACTTTTAAAATTTGGTTTTGTGAAAAGGTTCCTGAAGTCTTCCCCGATCTTCAGAAGATTCTGAAAAGGCCGGGAAACTTGCATGCACTTCATCCATTCTACAAAGCCGGAACCCCTCCTGAGTGGCAGGGGCCCCAGAAACGGGCCTCCCCCAAACAACTCTGTATGCGTTTTCCACCCGTTGGGGAATTCCAGCTTGTACATTTGGCCGCTGTATGAAAGAGAAAGGCCTTTAACGATTTTTTGATGACCCATGCGGACGGAGAACCCCCCGGGTGTAATTTTGATGTCACCCAGTGGCAGAATCATGAGTGACACCTGCCTTTGTTAGGCCATTCGAGGAGGCCACGTTATTTTCAGTCGCCGGGACTACGGGGTGAAAAAACGTATTCCATGCTTCATGGGGAAAAAACAGAGCTGAAAAATTGTCTGGGCGGGGACGGAGCGTGGCGACTAATCTCTCGGCCACATGATCCGGTGGGGACTAAAAGGGGGAGGAGGAGGAAATTGGAGCGAAGCATTGTCTGGTGAAATGAGGGATTTTTACCCAGGTGAAAAGGGGAGCAGTGCAGGGGTTGATGGGATGAGAAAGATGAGGCAGATGACCCACAAGCCAGTGGCATTTTTCGGGGGGAGTTTGGAGGCAGGGAGCCCCTCGGAGTCATTTGTGCAGATGGCCCGCAGATGTAAATTTCCCTGGCTAGTAAAAGCCAAATGTCAGCACCCGGGCCCAGGGGATGACTTTGGCTCTCCACCCTTTGGCCCCTCATGTGGCCCAAAAATTGGGAGCCTTTTTCCCGTTTGAGGGAGGACAATCAAATATATGGGAATCCTCCGTAGTCGTTGGCCGTTTCTATGTGCGCATGTCCCCCCCTCTGCAGGTTGACCTGGGGGTTTTTCGCGCTCACGCTACTGCCGCGGCTGTGGGGGTGTTGGGGGGGTGGGCAGAAAGAAACCCAGCTCCTCAGCAGAAACCTAAGCCTGGGTCACTGATGAGCGTTTCCCTTCCCCCGCCGTGGGGAGGGCAGGCCCCCAGCAGGGGGCCCTGGAGCAGCCCCTGAACCACAGGTGGTGGCCTATTTTGGGCAGCACTCGGGCCACCCCGTTAGAAGATGTGGACTCTGGGGCACCCAAAATGGATGTTTTGGCCGAAAACTTGCCAGTTTTCAGTGGGAAGCTGCCCTGCCCGGCAGTAGTGTGGCATCAGACGGGTGTTCAGTGTGGCGGGGCCATCTTTCCCCCAAGGGAACCCGCTTGTCCACGGGAAATTGGGGAAACGACTGACTTTTGTAAAGATGAATAAGGTTTGGATCGGCCAGGATTTCCACACACCAATGCCCTTAGGGTCGACTCTTTCACCCCTGACGCTCACCCAAATGTGGAAAGAAATGAGTCTGGGTTCAAAACTCCCTGCCTCAGCACTATTTGATGCCGCCACCGCCTGATGCCACAATCTGCTGACAGTTTCTCCCTCTGCCACCAACCATTTTTTACCCGGGACTGGTATTTCCACCCCCTCCCCACTCTGTCATTGTGACACTGTCTGACCTCATGTGCTGTTTTGCTGGTGACGACATCCACTTGTGTTCATTGTGCCACTCTTGACCTCATGCGTTGTTGCTGCCGTCACCTCCAC
Organism: Phyllomedusa bahiana; assembly: GCA_025379985.1. NCBI lineage: Eukaryota > Metazoa > Chordata > Amphibia > Anura > Hylidae > Phyllomedusa > Phyllomedusa bahiana. The sequence continues at coordinate 38,343 of JAODAL010020427.1, forward strand.
TCTCTGTCATTGTGCCACTCTGTGGTACTCCCGTTTTTTCCCCCTCAGAATGTGATTGTGCCCCGTTGACCTCATGCTGCTGCTGTGGCTGCTCCCTGACCTAGGGCACTGTGTCTTGTGCCACTCTGTGGCCCATTTCTGTTTTTGCCACCTCCAGAATGTCATTGTGCCACTGTCTGACCTCATGCTACTGCCGCCGTCACTCCCCTTCTGTCATTGTGCCACTCGTAGCTACCCTGTTTTTGCCACCTCCAGAAGGGATTGTGCCCCCTCTCTGACCTCTTTCTGCTGCCGCCGTTTCTTCACTCTTGTCATTTTGCCACTTGGGCTTTCTCCTGTTTTTTTTACTCCCCAATGTCTTGTGCCACTTCTGACCCCATGCGCTTCCCAGCCCCCTCTACTCCCTTGTCTTGTGCCACTCTGTGGCCTACTCCTGTTTTTGCCACCTCCAGAAAGTCATTGTGCCCCTGTCTGACCCTCTGCTGCTGCTGTGGGGCTGCTGCCCCTGCCTTCAAACCTCTGTCTTGTGCCACTGTTGACCTCATGCTGCTGGTTGTTGTCGTGCCTCCCCACTCTGTCATTGTCCACTGTTGACCTCAGTGCTGTGTGGCTGCTGCCGTGACCCCACACTCTGTCATTGTGCCACTCGTGGCCACTCCTTTTTTTGCCCCCTCTAGAAATTTATTTTGCCACTGTTGACCTCATGCTCTTTGTTGCGGGACATGACATCCCACTGTGTCATTGGCCACTCTCTGACCCCATGCTGTTGCTCTGCTGCCGTCCCTCCACCTCGTCATTGTGCCACTCTGTGGCTACTCAGTTTTTTCCACCTCCGAATGTCATTTTGCCACGTCTGACCCCATGCTGCTGGCTTGGCTGCTGCCCTGACCAGACACTGTGTCATTGTGCCCCCTGTGGCCCATTCCCGTTTTTGCCACTCCAGAATGTCATTGTGCCACTGTCTGACCTCATGCTATGCCGCCGTCACCTCCATCTCTGTCATTGTGCCCTCTGTGCCTATCCTGTTTTTGCCACCTCCCAAAAGCATTGTGCCACTCTCTGGGCCCCCATGCTGCTGCCGCCGTCATCTCCACTCTCTGTCATTGTGCCACTCTGTGGCTTACTCCTGTTTTTTCACCTCCCGAATGTCATTGTGCCACTGTCTGACCTCATGCTGCTTCCACAGCCACCTCTACTCTCTGTCATTGTGCCACTCTGTGGCCTGATCCTGTTTTTGACACCTCCAGAAAGTCATTGTGCCGCTGTTTTGACCTCATGCTGCTGCTGTGGCTGCGCCGTGACCTACACACTCTGTCATTGTGCCACTGTCTGACCTCAATTTCTGGGTTCTGCTTTGCTTGGTGTCGTGGGCCTCCCACACTCTGTCATTGTGCCACTGTCTTTACCTCATGCTGCTGCTTTTGGCTGCTGCGTGACCCCACACACTTGTCATTGTGCCACTGTCTGTCGCTCATGCTTGCTGCCGCCGGGCACCTCCACTCATGTCATGGTGCCACTCTGTGGCCTACTACTGTTTTGCCACCTCCAGAATTCATTTTGCCACTGTTTTTGACCGCATGCTGCTGCTGTGGCTCTGCCGTAACCCCACACACTTGTCATTGTCCACTCTGTGGGCCCAATCCTGTTTTTTCCACCCCAGAATTCATTGTGCCACGTTGACCTCATGCGCTGCCCTGGTCACCTCCATCTCTGTCTTTGTGCCCCCTTTGTGGCCCCATACTGTTTTGCCACCCCCAGAATTGTCTTGGGCCCTCTCTGACCTCATGCTGTGCTGTGGTGCTGCCGAACCTCACACTCTGTCATTGGCCATCTGTGGCCTACTCCCGTTTTTGCCCCTCCAGAATTCTTGTGCCACTCTGACCTCATGTGCTGCTGCCGTGACTACACATGTGTCATTTTGCCACTGTCGACCTCATGCCCCTGCGTGGCTGCTGCCATGACCTACACACTGTGTCATTGTGCCTTCGTGGGCCCACTCCTTTTTTTTCCCCCTCTAGAAGTCATTGTGCCACTGTTGACCTCATGCGGGTGTTGTTGCTGTGCCATGACATCCACATTGTCATTTTTGCCACTCTCTGCTCTGCTGTTGCTCCTGCCGCCGTCCCTTCCCCCTCTCTTTCATTGTGCCACTCGTGGCCCCCTGTTTTTGCCACCTCCAGAATGTAATTGTGCCACTGTCTGACCTCATGCTGCTGCTGTGGCTGCTGCCGTGACCTACACACTGTGTCATTGTGCCACTCTCTGACCTCATGCTGCTGCTGCCGTCACCTCCACTCTCTGTCATTGTGCCACTCTATGGCCTACTCCTGTTTTTGCCACCTCCAGAATGTCATTGTGGCACTGCCTGACCTCATGCTGCTGCTGTGGCTGCTGCCGTGACTCCTGTTTTTGTGGGTTACGGCTGCTGCCGTGACCTACACACTGTTTCATTGTGCCACTGTCTGACCTCATGCTGCTGCTGTGGCTGCTGCCGTGACCTACAAACAAGCAAGATTTCTGGTTTTCACAGACCTGTAACTTCTTCTTTAAGAGGCTCCTCTGTCCTCCACTCATTACCTGTAGTAATGACATCTGTTTGAACTTGTTATCAGTATAAAAGACACCTGTCCACAACTTCAAAGAGTCACACTCCAAACACCACTATGGTGAAGACCAAAGAGCTGTCGGAGGACAACAGAAACAAAATTGTAGCCCTGCACTAGGCTGGGAAGACTGAATCAGCAATATGCAAGCAGTTTGGTGTGAATAAATTAATTTTTGAAACAATAGTTAGAAAATGGAAGACAGACAAGACCACTAATATTCTCCCTCGATCTGGGGTTCCACACAAGATCTCACCCCGTGGGGTCAAAATAATCACAAGAATGGTGAGCAAAAATCCCAGAACCACACGTGGGGACCTAGTGAATTACCTGCAGACAGCTGAGACCAACGTGACAAAGGATACCATAAGTAACACACTATGCTGCCAGAGACACAGATCCTGCAGTGCCAGATGTGTCCCCCTGCTTAAGCCAGTACATGTCCGGGCCCGTCTGAAGTTTGCTAGAGAGCAATTGGAGGATACAGAAGAGTATTGAGAGAATGTCATATGGTCAGATGAAACCAAAGTAAAACTGTTTGGTAGAAACACAACTCATTGTGTTTGGAGGAGAGAGAATGCTGAATTGCATCAAAAGAACACCATACCTACTGTGAACCATGGGGATGGCAACATCATGCTTTGGGGCTGTTTCTCTGCAAACGGACCAGGATGACTGATCCATGTACATGAAAGAAGGAATGGGGCCATGTTTTGTTAGATTTTGAGTTCAAACCTCCTTCCATCAGCAAGGGCATTGAAGATTGCACAAATATAAAGTATTAGGCTCACCTACATGTGCTTTATTCTCAAAGTCCTGAATGGATCCGCATGCTTGTGTTCTCGTCCCGGGCACACCGCTGGCCAAGCGGTTATTCCACAGCAAACTACCAGATATCCGGGTGCACACCAAATCAAAGCTTGCACCGCAAAAGACTCCAATGCCACCATGTAATCTACATAATAAGAGTGCAAAACTTGCGAGAAAAAATATGTAGGTAGTACCATACGCAAGATTAAAATACAAATTTCAGAGCATATTTCTAGCATTAAGATAAAACAAGGTCAAATTTAAGAGGAGTGATAGGAAGAATATAGAATTGGAAACACTGATAAAAGAAAATAATGGCAATTCTCACGTTAGTTAAAGAATTCCAGGAGCCTTGGTGGAGCATTCCATATAACACATACACTCATCCATTATTAAGAACAGTATCTATGATCTTTGTATGTCTTCAATTAGTATTAATATGTGTCTTCTTTATATTATATTGCTGTTGGAGAAAACAGATCAAGAGGATACACGAAACAGAGAAATCCTCACAGTTGGCAACAATGATCAAATGTCAGCCAGTATGAGTGTTTTGTATTATGAATCGATTCGGAGTAGAACCAATTCAAGTGGGGAAGTGTAGGAATCTATATATTTTATATATATATATATATATATATATATATATATATTTCTGTATATCCCATATAAGCTAACATAGAGTAGGCTTTTTCAGCTCGGTAGGCCTTGTACAATCATCTGCATTCCTTTCTTTAAATGTAGATGAGATCAGGCTTTCACGCAATACACTTAGATGCCTATTTTACATATGTAGATGATGGGTACAAACAGGTGAAATTGTTCCTTCCTAACTGAAATGCAAACATATCTTTGTGTCCCACAGAATTCTAATGGGGGCTTTGTAAAATGCTAGACCATGAGACTCCGCATTTTACAATGTGTCACCAAGAGATGATTTCTTTGCATTTTAAGGGAAGAATTGTTTTCATCAAACAAAGTTGAACTGATTCTGTTAATTAGTTTTACATTAGCCAATCAGATGACTTTTCTCATTCAAAAAGCTTTATTTTGGAATAATAATAAAAAAAGAAACAAACAAGCCAGGAGGGCCACAGAGCATATAAAAATATCTGATGACAAACCTTTGAGTCAACATCCGAACAGTACAAGTGTTTGAAAATAGCAAGCTACAATAAAAGGTGTAAGACATGGATAAGAGAGAGAGAAAAAAAATCTATATACATTCATTGACTGATCCTAACATGAGGGAAACTGAGCAGGTGAAGCTTAGAACTTAAGCAAGAAGAGAGCAGGATCCGTAAATACATAGAACACCTACCAAGTACTGCAAGATTGGCCCTCTCTGTACAAACAAAAAGGGGGGAGGGGACAAACAGAAAAAATGGGAACAATAAACAGAATAACTTAGCAAGGGAAGAGAAGAGTCGCCAAATGGGAACTCAGGGGAACCAGGAAACAAACATCTCCTCCAACATATATGTGAAGCAATCAAAGAGCAGTGACCGGGCACTACCCCGGGGCGCCAGAGAGGCTGGTATTATATAAAAAGACACAAAGTTTCAAGCCGGTTCAAAGTAACAGAGCCTAAACACAGGAAGAGAATGTCGGAGTGAGAGCGAAGTCTAACCAGGGCTTCCACATTTGAAGATGCTTAAGTGACAGCTGCTTGTCATCAGCTCTAACCTCTTCCATCCGCTGTATAAAAAAGACTTCCTTAAACCAGTTATTGATAGAGGGAACAGAGGTGGAGCGCCACAACCGAGGGATCAAGGCCTTCGCTGCAATCAACAGGAAGACAAGAAGACTGCCCTTGGCAGTTCAGGTCGACCGTGGGGGCATTAATAATAACAGCACCTTAGGGTCATTCGGAAGGTGTGTTCCAGTAATAAGATGATTAAGATCAATGAACTTAATCCCAGAAGGGTTGTAGAAGGGTTGTAGAAGGTTGTAGAAGTGAGCACCCCCACCAAATGTGGGCCATAGAACCGACAGCCAGCCCGCACCTCCAACAGTCACTAGAGACCGTGGGGGTACATCTTGTTAAGCAAATATGGCACACGATACCACCGTGAAGTGACCTTGAAATTGAGTTCCTGCAACCTACAGGAAAGAACAGACTTATAAGATAGAGTATATGATTGTGCCCATTCCTCCTTCATTATGGATCCTCCCCGACCCATCCCCCCTGGTATATGGGAGCAGTCTGAGCCATCGACTGAATAATCAGACCGTAGATATGAGAAATCAAATGCGAAGATAGATTTTGAGCGACGCACAGGGACTCGAACGGCGTCAGGGGTCTAGACAGATCCAAAGCCACTCTATTTGTCTGGTAATAATAGGAGACCTTCATATAGTTGAACCAAGAGTAATACGCGGGTCCCATAAGATGCACAACCTCTGAAAGAGGACGGAGGTCCGTACCAGATATGAGATCCCTGAAAACTAATGTATCCTGAAAGCCAGAACATACCCTCTTGGCAGAGAGCCCAAGCCCAGGGTTACCCCGCACCAGTGTCAAAGGGCCGCCCCACGTAAATAATTTGGTTACCGGGCCATAAGACCGCCAGATACGCAATGTAGTCTGTGCCACATAAGGGAGACTTGAAATCCCATCCTTTTCCTTCATAACGGACCTGAGCCAGGGAAGCGCGCATTAAGAAGCATTAAACACTGCTTCTTCCAACTGTATCCATAGTTTTGATGTTCTCTGCTGAAACCAATTCACCAACCTGGCTGCCGTGGCTGCCAGATAGTAGGCCTTAAAGTCCGGCAACGCCAGCCCCCCCTCCAACTTGGGCCTGACCAGAACAATTTTAGCTATTCTTGGCCGTTTCCCAGACCATACAAAGTTTCCTAGTATTTTGAAGAGTGACCTGAAAAATGCACGAGGCAAGAAAATCGGGATGGTATTAAATAAATAAAGCAGTCTGGGTAAAACGTTCATCTTTAAGAAATTAATTCTTCCCAGCCAGGAGAAATCTTTCCTATCCCAGTGGGAGAGATCAGAATTAATGATGCCTATCAAAGGCGTGAAATTAACCTCGAACACATTCTTCAGGTCTGCGGGAATATGCACACCCAAATATTTAAATGATCGGGAAGCCCACGTTAAAGGTAAATCCAGTTTCAGCAGAGCCAGCAAATTGTCGTCCAGACCTACATTCAATGCAACACACTTGGATAAATTAGCCTAAAAATTACTGACCAATCCAAATTGAGCCATAACAGCCATTAATGATGGAAGGGAGATGAGCGAATGGGTAAGGTATAAAAACAAATCGTCTTCAAAAGCTGCACACTTAAATTGCTGATCTTTAATTGGGAAGCCCTTAATATCCGGGTGGGCCCTAATGGCCTGCAGAAGATGTTCCATAGTTAGAACGTAGAGAAGCGGAGAGAGTGGACACCCTGTCTGGTGCCATTTCGTATAGAGATGGGAGGGGAGAGGACGCCGTTTACCCTGAGCTGTGTGAATGGATTATGATAAAGGTCCATAATCCTTTGCAGCATTACGGGACCCAAGCCCACTGATTGGAGAACCGCCTGCAGGAAGGTCCAATCAACCCTATCAAATGCCTTCTCAGCATCAATAGAGAGAAGCATGCAGGGTGTATTAGTCACCCGAGCCAAGTGCAGAATGCTAAATGTCTTGAGGGTATTATCCCTAGCCTCTCGCATCGGGACAAAGCCCACCTGATCCAAGTGAATCAGGTCATTCAGAACACTATTAAGGCACAGAGCAAGCAGTTTGGCGAAAAGCTTCGTGTCTGAGTTTATCAAAGAAATGGGTTCTTTGGGGATGATTGTAATAAATGCCTGCAAAAAAGAAGGTGGAAAAGGGCACTGGTACGAGACCGAGTTGAACGAGTCAAGCAAGGGACCAGCTAACTCTGACCCCAGGGTCTTAAAAAATTTCACTGTATATCCATCCGGCCCTGGACATTTACTAGCAGGAAGGGAAGAGATCACCCATTGTAATTCTTCCGGGGTGAAAGGGGTTTCAAAAGCCTACAATCTTTCAGCCGAAATTTTAGGGAGAGCTGTTTTGGAAAGAAACTCACGTAGAATCTCTGATCTGGAGGTGACAGAAGCGCAAGGAAGATTATAAAGACTGTGATAATATGACTTGAAGCTGTCAATGATTTCAGGAGTAGTATGGACTAAGTTGCCAACCCGGTCTTTGATTGAAGGAATATATAATGATGCCCTTTTGTCCCTGAGCTCCCTAGCCAACAAACGGCCCGGTTTGTTACTCCTCTCATAATATGAGCTGGTGCATATCTGCTCGTTTGTCCAGTAGCTGAAGGATTTCATGACGAGTCTGGGTTAAACGTCTCAGATCAGAATCCATTTGCGTATTTTTGTGGGTCGCCTCAAGGACACTCAATTTGGACATAAGGGCCTCAGGTTTAGCTGAGGCTTCTCGCTTCAATCTAGAGCCATGCTTCACTAATACTCCACGCAGAACACACTTAAGAGACTCCCATTTGATTTGTTCTGAAGTAGGGTCTGATGTATGATCGACTATAAAGTGTTGGATCGTCTGCCGTAGGTCAGACAAACAAAGAGAGTCTTGAAGTAGGGACTCATTTAGTCTCCAATTGTATGCCCTTCTGGTCATTGTCGGTAAGGACATCGTACAATGGAGGGGCGCATGGTCCGAGAGTAAGATATTATCAATGGTAGAAGATTTCACATTAGGGAGAGCCGCGTGTTGCAAAAGTATATAGTCTATGCGACTGTACGTCTGGTGTGGAGGGGAGAAATACGTATAGTCACGATCGTTGGGATGGAAAATTCTCCAGACATCACACAGCTGTATATCCCTAAAAAGCTTTTTAAGTCTGTATAATTTACTTAAGGAAAGCGCTGACCTGCCCGAGGATGTGTCCAGGGCCGGATGAAGAGCCAAGTTAAAGTCCCCACAAACTATCAGTGTCCCCTGCGCAAACTCGTTCAAGTCGTCTAAAGTGTTATTCAGAAAGGAAAGTTGCCCTTGATTCGGGGCGTAAATATTAGCCTATCAAATAAGATTGTATTCTCTACCCCCTATAGTCCACAATTTAAAGATATTGTGTCTATCATTAAGAAAAATCTACCTGTACTTTTCTCTCAGGATAATATGAAAACACTTTTAGATAAGGAGGGTTTTAAAATTTTTTCTAAGAAAGGTAGAACTCTTGGTTCTCTATTGTCACCCAGTTTATTCTTATCAGAATTACCCAATACCCCGACCTGGTTATTACATAGAGGCTCTTACAAATGTGGACACTCGTGTTGCATAGCTTGCAACTTTATGCAGATCACCAATACTTTTACTTCATCTATAAACAATATAACACATAATATTACATCGTATATCAATTGTAACATTTAAATTCACAGTGTATCTAATTACCTGTACTGATTGCAACTTGCAATATGTTGGGTGAAACATAACAACTTTTAAAAATCAGGATCCGAAGGCACCTGTCTGATATATGCAACCACTGTTTGTGGGAATATCGATGGCTTCTAGGCATTCATCGAAATCATAATAGGAATACTTCAGGATTTTCTTTTTCGGGCATTGAGAGAGTTTTTAAAGGGCCGTTAGAGGTGGTGATCACAACAAAAAATTATTAAATAGGGAGACATGGTGGATCTACCAATTAGGCTCACGTTATCCGGCAGGTATGAACAAGAGACGGGATATTTTTTATCAATATTGATGTTATTGTAGGTTTTGTAGGTTTTATATTTTTGATTTCGTATATTTTATAAATTCAATAATATACCAGGGTGCAAGGGGTTAAAGTTATTTTCCTAGCACATGTGACCGGATATAGGTCTATTTAAAGGAAAGCTTTGTTATGCAATATACGCTATGATTAAGGAATAATCTTCCGAAACGCGTTAGCGCTTTCTTACTACAACTACATCATTGGTCTGTCGATTTCTGTTTTAATGCATTTGGAATAAGGCTATCTTCATATTTTCTACCTACCTGGTCTTGAGCTGGACTTCCTCTTCGTTTGTTTGGATCACCTGAGACTTGTTTCCAGTCTATCCGTGCACGTCCAGGGGTGGAACACTGACGGTGAGCTGGCATCCTTTTCGTTCTATATATTGTAAATATTAGCTAGCGTATACATACTACCCTGTATATCACATTTGACAAAGAGTGACCTGGCGTCGTCATCTGCCTTTACTTCAATAATACGAACGGGGAGGGATTTGTGAAACAAAATTGCTACCCCTTTAGTTTTGTCGTCTCTATTACTACTCTGGCACCAGACAGGGTAATATTTATTTTTCCAAGAGGAGAGGTGGCCGCGGAGAAGATGAGTCTCTTGAATACATAGAATCTGGGTACCACCTGTGTGCATTTGGTATAAGATTTGAGCCCGTCTCTCTGGCACAATAAAACCCTTTACGTTAAAGGAGGAAATTTTTAAGGAGGCCATATCTGCGACTTAACAGCAGCAGTGTCCTGGTCCCATGAGTGCCCAAGCCGACAAAAGGAAAAGAACAAGATAACTCGAGGGTAACATATAAACACAAAAATGTCAGTAAATAGGAAACATGGCAAATATCCTAACAGTGGCAGCATAAAAACTGCGGTGGGCAAGCGAGACACGCTTAAGCCTATCCTTATTGGGGGAAAGTGACTGCATACAGCGTGCCGAGCAGTACACAGCAGCAATCAGTCATATGTGTCAGGTGGTAAACATTAAGGTGGCTGAACATTCAAAATTCTGCCAGGACCGAGCATGGGTAAGCATAAGAATAATACAAAATAACATTCGGGGAAGGGTGAGCTTCCGTCAGACCATCGGGGTGGCCTATCCACAGGGAAAAGCCAACATATATTTTTGACCAATCCAGCAGCAAGGCCATAGAACTTTCGGCCCAAGGAAGAGTGCCGCCCCAATGGAACCGAGGGAATACAATGAAATACATCAGGACCTATTACAGTAGGGAGGGTGATTGAGAAACATATTCTGCAGTCAGCACACCAAGAGGGAGGGGGGAAGAGAGAAGAAAGAAAGAGGGAAAGTGGAACGTGGAAGAGATAATAAAAAAAAAAAAGGGAGGGGAGGGAAGAGGAGGGGAGAAAAGGTATAGAGAGAAAGAACTCAGCGGCTGAGGCAAATCAAAGAGATGCACACTTTACCCTCTTAAAACAATTGACTGATGCAATGAGCAAAAAATAACATGACAGAAGAAGGTCCATAGAGATAGCTCACGGAACGGAGGAGGGGAGACTTCTCCTTGCCGAACCCCCCATAACCTCCTGGCTGGAAGAGGGTCTTGGAACCTTGCGCGCTCTTTGGGGTTTAGGGACTCCCGAAGAGAAGTAAAATGCTCCGAAAGCACAGGCAGCGCAGCTGGAGATGAAACAAAAAGGGAGTCCCAATCTGGAAGAGACACGGGCGGTAGATCAAGGGCCTCCAGGAAGGATGCCAGGTCCGATGGATTACACAAGACAAGAAGCTCTTCTCCACGTCAAACTTGCAGTGCGAAGGGGTAGCCCCAACGATACGGGATATGAGAGGATTGTAGAAGGGTAAGAAGCGGTTTGAGAGCAGTTCTCAGACGCAGCGTGTGCCTTGATAGGTCAGGGAAGTGTGAGAGCTTAGCGCCCTCATAGGAGAGATCAGGAGAGAGCCTTGCTTTCTTCATAATCAGCTCTTTAACAGTATAGTAATGGACTCGACATATGACGTCTCGAGGTCGGGAGGCGTCCTGACTAGGGGGCCTTAGGGCCCTATGAGCCCGATCCAATTCAATATGGTCGTCCTCTTTCCTCCCCAGAAGAGAGTTGAAGATCTTGTTAAGGGTCAGGGGAAGATCAAGGGGGTTTAATCGATTCGGGCAACCCCCTGATTCTAACATTGTTTCGTCTGTTCCTGTTTTCAAGATCGTCCATCTGTTCGACCAGGTTCTGATGAAGAGCCTTCTGGTTAGCAAGCGAAGCCTTAAGATCCGCAATGGAGTGTTGAAGTGTTGTCTTGAAGGATTCCAAGGACCAAACTCGGGATTGGAGTGCTGAGACGTCTGCTTTTACTTCACGTAAGTCCTGCCGCCAAGCAGTTTCAAATCTTGAGCCAAAACCGTTAAATCGCTTTTAGTAGGAAACAGGGTCAATAGTGCTTGGAGCTCCGGATGGCCTCTGAGGTTCGTCAGGGCAGCCTCAGGAGTGATGGTTGATGGTGAGTACGAGGACCCTTGGGATGCAAGTGGGTGATATCCAGAGGCTGCCTGGGACCCAGCTGGATCAGGATTTTGCAAAGACTGGCTGGGAGCCGGAGAGCCAAGAGGGCTGTACACTTGTGGGCCCGGGTGATTGCCTTCCACAGGGTCCGAGGCAAAAGCACCTGGGGATAAGGGCAGGGTCTCATCTCCCAGATCGCTGGCCCCTGGGCTTATAGTGTCCACCATTTCTGGGCTTAAACTGCCGGGGCAGAGAGGCACAGAGGACCCTGATAGCTGGGCCCTAAGAGGATCCCTGTTGCTGGGGGTGACGTCGGCAGGCATAACGCCCTTTGAGGAGGATGGTTTAGCAGTCCCCCGTGCTGAGCTGGGCACACTCCCCGTGCCAGCAGAATGAAGGAGCAGAGCATCAGGAGCAGCGCCGCAGGGATCCCGAGACTGACCTGCATCCTGTGATGGCCGCTCAACGTGGCACATGGGGGCTCCCCCCACTGAAGCCCACGGCCATTCCGGCACTGATCGAGGCAGGTGCCGGAGAGCGTCGGTGGGTGAGTGCTGTGCCTTCGCCCGCTGGCCGGGCTGCTCGGGCTGCTGGAGATCTGTGCTGCGCTCCTCTTCTCCTCTTCCTGCGGGGACGCTGGCGCCCGCGCCGGGGCAGGATCCCGCAAATCAGCAGGCAAGTCCGTCAGCGGGGAGAAAAAGTTAAATATTGGCAACGCTGTGTTTGCGGGTGCCGCAGCAGACCTCTCCTTCTTTCGCTGGCGTTTAGATCCCATATTGGAGGTTAATTTTCCCTTTTTTGTGCTCAGTCCTGGGCAGAGCTCAGCTACACGTGTCCGATCAGATGCATGCCAGGCCACGCCCCCCCATCAGATGACTTTTCATGTTACCCAATGGGGAGAAATTGTATAAGAAGTGTTGAAAGATTGTTAAGAGTAAGTAATGTAGGGAGTGATGGAGTAAGGTAGTGATGGATGGAGTGATGAATGTATGGATGAATGGGGTAACTTTGGGGTACTTAAAGGGGTACATTATCCATAACGTTCGGGAAAAAAAAGAGTTTCTCATTGCGTTTTTTGACCCTAAAATCTGAAATAAAGGCTTCATTCGGAAAAAGAACCGAAGTTGTTGCCTGGAATTTTCCTGGTGGTGGTGAAAAAATGGAACGTTCTATACTTTGTTATAAGGGCTATAGAGCGGTATATACTTAATTGTTCCTGAAGACCCATATGATTATAACAACAGTCAGGAGCTGCAAAACATTTTTTAGAGTGCCATCAAGGTAATTGGCAAGTTTTAAATTTATGCCATCGAACAGGTAGAATGCCCATACCGGGGAGGAAATTGGATTTAAAAAATCAGACAAAAAAGAAGCGTACTGGATACTTAGATTGGGAAATAGAATATCAGATGGTCTGAATTATCAGACAGTTTCTGTATGTATATTGAAAATTTTAAAACTGTGGTAAGGATATTATCCTTTTAAGCATAACTTGCAGTTGTCAGCCTATTCCCTACTCAGTAGCATCAGTGATTTCAAGTTTTTAAAATTTATTTTGGTGAATGTTTTTTTAAATAATGGCGGGGTTTGGTAAATTTTGATAAAAGTGAAAAGAGCGTGAAGCTCGGAACCGTTTGTGGGTTGTTTTTAAACCTGTAGTCAGGGCCGCTAGGGCTCCCTTTTTAAATATGGAATAAAAAAGTTTGGAAAATTTTAAATCTTTAAAGGGGGCTTTGGAAAGCCCTTTTGGGGGTGCAACCCTTTCGTTTTGGGGTTGGGGTTCCCAGATACCCGGGGTATTTTTGTGAAGATAAAATGGGGCGGGTTTTCAGCATAAAAAATGACCCCAAAATAAAAGAAAAAAGGGAAAAAAAGCAGTCTTTTTAAAAAATCCCAACTAAATTTAGGGAAAAAAAACCTTTTGCCGTATAATTTTCCTTGTGTGGATTTTTAAAAACAGTAACACTGGAGTTTTCAGCGAAAGTTTTCCCTTTCATGTGCTGGAAAATCTGCCTTGTTTACCTTTTTTCCATTACCTTAATATCCTGGGGGAAAATCTTTCCCCTTTTTCCCTCGTTTTGGGTTCACCAAGATTGTCGGGAAAAACCCTATGAAAAATGGCTGGGGGAGATAGTAAACCCTTTTCTGCTCATATTAGCCCCCGAGTTTTTGAATTTTTCAAAGAAGTTTTGCTTTGCCCCAGTTTTCCCTATTTTTTATGTCTTCTGATTCCCCGGGGAAATTTTTTCCAACGAGAAAAAAAATGCTCCAGAAAGATGTTTTAAATTTAAATTTTCGACTTTAATAAACCCTTCCAAATCGTTTTTGAGTTTGTATTTAAAAACCCTCAAAGATTTCGGCTTGTAATTTTTTCATTATGATTCAGGGAATGATTTACAGAAAATATTTGAAGCACCCACCATTTTTTTTCCCAAGGGAAAAAATTGCGTAAAAAAACCAACCCTTTTTTTTGGAGTGGGGGAAGAATGTTTTTTTTCCCTATAAAACCAAGTCTTTTTTTATGATATTTGTTGCCCCTACAGGGGAAAGCTATTTTCCTTGAGGGCCCCTAAAACCTTTTTCCCAGTGATTTTTGCCTTGTTTGGGGCAAACCCCACATCCTGTGCTATTCCTGCTATACCACAATAAGAAAATAAAAAAATAAATATTTTATTAAACATTTAATTTTTATTAATTTTTAAAGTTTTAAACACCAATCAGAAAAATTTTAAAAAATTAAAAAAACATAAAAAATTTAATAGCGTTTCACAATCGATTTTCAGATCTTTTTTGGTTTTAAATGCTAAAATTCAAGGTATTCTGTATCTAAAAAACTAGAGCCAATTTAGGAAAACTGTTTTCAGATTCAGAATGCAAAATATCATGTATTTTTGGGCCAAATACCCTAGAAAATTTTTTTTTTTGTTGGGTTTTGTGGATATTTTGTAAGGGGCCCCCAAAATTTCCAACTCCCCCTAGGGGGGCTCCAAAAAATTCAACTCCCTGGGGGGGCCCAAAAAAGAATCACCTCCACTGGTGGATCCCCCAAGAATCAACTAAAATTTGGGGGGGGCCCCCCAAACTCACCCCATTTCGACACTGTATTTTATGTATTTTATGAAATGTATGTTTTTTTATCTATTTTATGAGAAGGAAAAGAGCTGCAGTAATTCAAGTTTTTTTTTAACTAAAATTTTGATATGAAAGCCTCCAAGTTTTTTAAAAAGTTAATTTCCCGAAATTGGAACATAATTTAATTTTTTAAATTTGAAAAATTTAATTTTAAAACATTAGTGTGCTAACCCTAACTAAATCTCTCAAGGTACACTTTTATTATCTTGATATGGGTTCTAAATGATTATCTACATGTATATTTGATATTTACCATTTGAGGTCTTCAATAGCAGTTTTATGAAAATTCTTTTTAAACATCCCTTTTTGAAATTTTTAAATATGTTTCTTAGAAATTGCAGAACCCTGGACTAAAATTTCCCGCAAATTTTAAACCCCTTTTTTCATTTGTATTAAGTTACAAAAATGTAGTAATGGAATAAGAATTTGATTATTTCCTTATTAAATGATTTTAAATTGGGTATAATAGGTAAGGGTTGCCATTCAAATTTGTTTTAAATTTCCCATTTAATTTTTTTTGGGTTGGGGGGCCAAAAGAAGTAAAAAATTGAAAAAGGTGATAGACAAATTATTTTTAGCACAATAAATATAAAAAGAAATGAAAACTTAGAGGCTTATCTCTGTGAAACTAAAGTCCAAGTTATCAGAGAAGTTAATATGGTATGATAATAAAGTACTGTATAAGTTTACTAAAGACTTTAAGTTCATTTTTTCTTTTATAAAACTGGTGTAAAAAAAAATTTGTTCTCCTTGTTTCAATCAGTGGTTTCCCCATGCAGTATAACAGTAATAAGAAGCTGAATAGTAAATCCTCTGCAAACTAATATTGTACATGCACAGCATAAAAAAGTAGTGGGAATTTTAAAACACAAAATCCACAGTTTAGAGGGAACATTTTTTTAAACACTTTGTGAAAAACTTTTTTTTAAATTATCAGTTAAGCCCATTCTATTCCTTTTTTTAACCGTAAGTTTTATCCTTCTCTTCACTTTTACCCAAGGGGTAGTCCCTTAAAGGGGGTAGTTTTTCTGTCCTGAATTTCCAAAAAGCAGTGACTGTGTGGTCGACACTCTGCTCCGCTAATCTGCCAGATAAGCCTAAAGCCTTAGGCTTTAGAACTACCAGGCATAGACCCCTAGTGATGATGTGGGCAGCGAATGACTTTAAATATCTTGTTACCATATGCTGAGTTAAAGGGGAAAAGTCGGCCTCCCCGTTTCATGTTGTTGGGGGAAACGAAAAGACAGGTGAGTTCTTTTATTTTTTGTTTTTTTTAATAATGGTTCTCACCTTTTTCCCAAATTTTACCGTGGTCCACCTTTAGCCTACTTCCCAAGGGGAAAAACCTCTAGCCTCCCCTTTCCCTCCCAAGGGCCCATTATACCTTAAAAAAGAAAATTTTGGGCCCCCCCAATTAGCCTCCCTTTCCAAAGCTAGCCCTTTGGTATGTGGGATTTTTTTTTGGTAGCAGTATAAAGGTAAATAAAAGAAAATTATAGTGAGGAAATTTCCTCTTTGATTATCTTTGTTTTAAAAGCTAGTAACTGCATGACTGTTATTAACGGACATAAAAATTTGTTTGGGGTTTGAGAGGGAACCCAAAAGTTTGCTTTTGGGGCCCCGGGCCCTTCTTTTTTTACACTGTGTATGTTTTATTTTTTCCTATTTTTCCCTCAACTTTAAAAAATTTAATTTTTTTCGGGAAAACCCCATAGTTTGTTAAAAACTTTTTAAAAGGGGAAAACGGGTTTAATTGGGGGTTGAAACCCCTAAAATGTCAACTCACATAAAGCAAAAAAAGGTAAACAAAAAAAAAGGGACAAAAAAACTTTAAAAAAGGGAAAGGGTTCCTTACATATAACATAAAAAAGATCTGCTGGAAGATGGAAATAAATTTGTTTCGGGAGAACAGGAGTTTTCTTTGGGTCATTTTAATTTTCCCACAATTGCGATAAAAAAATAGGGCCATCCTCTTTCGGGTTTTAAAAAGGGGGAGCATTATTTTGGCACTGTAAAGAACACCAAAAAAATTTATAGTACTGTATTGTAGAGAGGCATAAAAAGGGCCCCCAAATCACTGCATGTATTTTTACTAATACAATTTTTACAATTTTAAAATGTTCATGATAAATGGTTGGATCTCCCCTTAGTGACATGTACCACAGATCAGCAGTGTCTGTTACATTGCATCTTCGAAACACAGTGTGAAAATATTGTATCCTGGAGCTATTGTAATTTGAGGGACCACTGCATGGGCCTTGTATAGTTGATAAATCCAGTTTGAAAAAAACAGTGGGCGATTTTTGTTTCCTAGAAATCTCTTTCTTTTTGAGAATTATTATCTGTGTTTGGAAATTTTCCTTTTAAATTTAAAAAACAAAATTTATCTTGAGCAAGACCTCTATACCTCCCAGAACAGTTCAATGGTTACCTTCCATGAGGTTTGAAATCTTTTAAATTAAAAAAAGCCAATATCCCATTTTTGAATTTTCTTAATAAACCAGTCCCTTCCCATATCTCCTAGTAGACAATTGGTATTATATAGGGGTCCCCTTAATGAACGAGAGCAAAGAGCTTCTAAAAAAGCATTACTATTGCTGTGACAAACATGGTAACATGACACAAGGCTGGTATAGAGATTTAATTTTCTGAGTTGCTTTGGATTTGGCATTGAGTTAACCTGAAAAGAATGCATTCTAAGGGGGGGTTCATTGGATCCCTTTTTGTCCCCCCGCCCCAGGGGTCTGGAATTCCTGAAAAGGGAACCCTAAGGTCACTACCCTCAGAAGACATAATCAATATGGCAGACATCAGGACAGGCAGAGTTTGTTCAATACAGAGGACTAGCCAGTGTGAGGGGACGTATACTTTTAAGCAAACAAAATAAAGGTGGGAAGGGAGGGGAAAGGGATAAAAAAGGAAAAAGTAGAATTAGTCAGGAAACTATCCAGATCAGGAAAGGATAACACAGAATGAAAGTATGTCTTTGCAACTTATTGAACTATAAGAAAACCCCCTTTTGGGTTTAAAAATAGGGGTTTTTATCAATTGGTTGTAAACCATCATAGTGCACCACAGGTGAGCAAATAACTAGCAACCCCTTTTTAACCCGCTGGAAAGTCTGGCTAAATTTTCACTCCCGACAGGGGGCCCGATTTTTAGGGATTTGGGGGATGTTGGGCTCTACCCGGTTTAGAAGATAGGGCTTTCACCCTATGATCCACAAGGTAATGGAGTATGCAAACATCTAAAGTAAACTCTCTTACAAATGTTATGGGCTTTGGATGAGTAAGAGAAAGAGAGATGAACCAAGAAACATGTTGCCAAACCCTTTTATGTGTAAAAAAGTTAAAAACCCGGGAGGGAACCTAGGGTTTCCTCCCTATTTGTTACTGTTTGTGCAAAATGGAAAATGTCCATTCAGCTTGCTGGTAAAATTTGAGGAAGGGAAAAAGTGAGAGGGGGGGTGCCCCGAAATGGTTTGGGGGGGCAGAGGGGGGCAGTACAAAAAGGGTTTAAAGACCAGGGTTTCTAGAAGAAAGAAGCCTTTTCAAGAACTCAAATTAAATTTAAAAAGTTAAAATTTAACCTTCCATTGCACAAAAAGGGTTGAAATTATGTGAGAGATCAAAAAGCTCGCAAATTTGGGAAAATTTTTTTGTGGAAAAGGGGAAACCCCAAAACCCCTTTCGAAGTCTGGAATCTGGAGATACCAGTCTTCAAGATCAAACTGGAGGGAAAGCAGGACCCATACAGACGGTTCATAAAAATATGTTGTGACCACGTATTTTTGTGAGTCCTTTCTTGTGGGTCCTTACTGCCATTTTTACCCCTACCCCAAACAAAAAAAAAAATTCAATCAGGTATGTTTATTCCCGGAAAATTTTAAAAACAAATGTTTGATTCCTGCAGGAATTTGAAAAGGTTATAAAACAGTCATTTCATGTCCTGCTGTCCTCTCTTCAGCTTTCAATGTCTTAAAAAGGGGGCTTGTATAATTTGTTTAAACTCTAAACCCCTCACTACATTTTAGCTATTCATGTCTTTTTACTTTTTTTACCCTTTACTTTAATAAACAGAAAACCTTTTTTTTCCCCAGGGGTATCACTAGTGAGCTTCTGTTTAGGGGAAAGGCTTTAAAAAAAAGGGGGGGGGTTAAAAAAAAAAAGGGGAAAAAAAAAGATTTCCTTCCCCCCCCCAAAAAAAAAAAAAATTCGGAAAAAATCCCCCCCGGTTGAAACTTTTTCCCGAATTTTCCCCCGGTTTTTAAAAAATTTTTTTTGGGCTGAATTTTCTTTGGGATTAAAACGCGTTTAAAAAAAATTTTTTCCAGGGTTTCACAGAACCCGGAGGGTCTGTAGAATGTTGGTTCCATGCTTTAAAAAGGGAAGGGAGGGTTGGGTTTGGGCCTTTTATACAACCCTTTGGGGTTTTTATGACACGCAATGACTGCCCCCCGCTCTTAGAATCCTTAACCTAAAAAATTCCCTGGGGAAAATTAAAAAGGGCAAAACCCGACCCAAAAACTGAAAACGGGAATGTAGCCTAAAAAAGCATTGCGCACAGCTGGAAAAAAAAAAAGTAGGGCTCAGGTGGCAACATCAGTGGCAGAGTGTGGGGGTGGGCGGAAAAGGGAAGCCACAGCACTGACTCAAACAGTGGCACAATGAAAGAGTGTGGAGGTCACGGCAGCAGCCACAGCAAACAGCATGAGGGCAAGAGTGGGACAATGGGCACAGTTTGGTGGGGCAGGGAATTCAACAGCAGCCGGGTTGGGGGCAGAGAGGGGGCACAAAGAAAAGGGGTGTGGTCACGGCGCAGCCACAGCACAGCATGAGGGCCAAGGGCAGTGGACCCAAAAAAAAATTTGGAGGGTGGCAAAAAACAGGGGGTAGGCCACAGAAATGGCACAAAAGACAGAGAGTGGAGGTGGTTTTGGAAGAGAAAGAGGTAGACATGGCACAATGACATTCGGGGGGTTTAAAAACTGGAGTAGGGGGCCCCGATTTGGACAATGACAGAGTTGGGGAGGTCACGGGGCAGCCACAGCACAAACAGAGGTTTAAGGTTGGGACAATGACACAAATGTGGAGTCACGGGTTTAACAGCAGCATAGGTCAGAAAAGTGGCCAATGACAGAAAAGGGGGAGGTGGCCAAACCGGAGTAGGCCACAAGGGCAAAAATGACAGAGTGGGAGGTGGCACCAACAGGATAGGCCACAGAAATGGCCAATGACAGAGAGTGGGGGGTTTAGGGAGCCCGCAGCTTTAGGTCGGAGTGGGCCCCAATGACACAGTGTGGGGGGGGGACCGGGCAAACGCGGGGCCCAAAAGCCCCCGCAGGATGAGGGGCAGACGTGGCACAATTTACAAATGTTAGGGCAAGGAATCCCCGCAGCCCCCAGGCAGCAGGCCAAAGAAGGGTCAAAAAAAAGTTGGCCCCAATGGACAAGAGTGGTGGAGGGGATTTGGGAGCAGCCACAAACAGCTCATGAGGTCAGAACCCCCTGGCACAATTTACAATTACATTGGGAAAAGGGTGGGCAAAACAGTAAAAAATTTTTGGGGAACACAGAGTGGCACCCAAAGCCACAGTTTTTGGAGGCATGGGAGCAGCCACAGCAGCAGATGAGGTCAGACAGTGGGCCCAAAACATTATTGGGGGGGGCAAAAAAAATAAGTGGCCACAGATTTGGGACAATTGGGCAGAGATGGAAAGGGGACGGGGAGCAACATTTTGAGGTCAGAGAGGGGCCCCAATGACACAGTGTGGGGGGTATGGCATCAACACAGCAGCAAAGAGGTCGAGAGGTTTGGAACCCAAAGCAGAGTGGTTGTAGGTCCCCGGGGAGCAGCCACAAAACCCAGCATAGGGCAGACAGTGGCACCATGACATTCTGGAGGTGACATTCTGGAGCAGCAGCAGCATGAGGTCAGAGAGTTTCACAATGACACAGTGTGGATGTCACGGCACCAGCAACAGCAGCAGCAGCATGAGGTCATAGAGTGGCACAATGACAGAGTGTGGAGGTGAGGGGCAATACCATTCCTGGTAAAGATGGTGGTAGGCAGATGGAAAACGGGCAGCAGATGTTGGCATCAAGGCGTTTGGCAGCATCAAAAATAGTGGCTGATTTCGGGTAGTTGAACCCAAACTCATTTCTCACAGTTTGGGTGAGGCGTCATGGCTGATGTAGTCTGACGCCTAAGGCACTGGTGTGTGGAAATCCTGGCCGATCCACGCCTGATTCATCTTGACAAAGGTCAGTTGATCCACATTTCCCATAGACAAGCGGGTTCTCCTTGGGGTAACGATGTCCCCCGCCGCATTTAAAACCCCCTGCTCTGATGCCAAACTACTGGCCGGGCAGGACAGCTTCTCCCTTTGGGAAACCGGCAAGTTGCGGCCACACTCCAGTTTGGCTGCCCAGTAGTCCAGCGGATCTTCTAACTGGGTGGCAGAGTGCTGTCCAAGTAGGCCACCACCTGTTTGGTTCAGGGACTTGCTCCAGGTTCTGCGCTGCTGCTGGCGACTGCCTCCTCACTAGGGGGTTAAAGGGAAAAGCTGCTCATCAGTGACACCAGACTTAGGTTGCTGCTGATGGAGCTGGTACTGCTCCGACCCCCCCCCCACCTTTCTCCAGCAGCCGCAGCAGTAGAACGTGAGCGCTGAAGAACCCCCCCGGTCAGGACCTGTCAAGGAAAGGGGCGAGGCCGCACATAGGGAGGGCCAACTGACTACGGAGGATTTTCCCTATAGTATTTGAGTTTGTCTTCCCTCTCAGCAGCTGGGAAAAAGGCTCCCATTTTGGACCGATAGCGAGGGTCCAATACGGTGGAGAGACAGAATTCATCCCTCTACCGGATGGTGACTATTCGGCTGTCACTAGCCAGGCAAATCAGCATGCTGCGGGCCATCTGCACAATTGGACTCCGAGGGGCTCCCTGCCTCCATCTCCACTGTATACTGCCACGGTGCTTGAGGGTCATCTGCCTCGTCTTTCTCATCTCCATCTACCTCCTTTCAGCTGCTCCTGCTCCTCCTCTCTTGTCACCTGGGTAGAAAATCCACTCATTTCACCAGACAATGCTTCTGCTCCAATCTCCCCCTCCTCCTCCAGTTCAGTCCCTACCGGACTCATGTGGCCGCAAGATGTAGTCGCCATGTCTCCAGTCCCCTGCCCAGACAGATTTTTCAGCATCTGTTCCAGGTCATGAAGCAGTGGAATGACGTTATTCATCCCGTAGTCCTGGTGACTGACAAATAACGTTGCCTCCTCGAATGGCCTCAGCAAACGGCAGGTGTCACGCATGAGCTGCCACTGGCTGACATCAAAGTTACACAGGGGAGTACTCCTGTCCACCTGGATCATCAAAAAATCGTTAATCGCCTTTCTATGTTCATACAGTCGGTCCAACATGTGCAGGCTGGAATTCCAACGGGTGGAAACTTCGCGTGTGTTGGGGGAGGCCGTTTTGCCGCTGCAACTCGAGGAGGGTGTTCCTGGCTTTGTAGGAATGGACGAAGTGCATGCATAGTTTCCTGGCCATATTCAGAATCTTCTGAAGATCGGTGGAAGACTTCAGGAACCTTTTCACAACCAGATTGAACACGTGCGCCATGCAGGGCGCATGGACCATCCCTCCTCGGTGCAGCGCGGACACCATGTTACTCCCATTGTCTGTCACCATGGTTCCGATTTGTAGTTGGTGCGGAGAAAGCCACACATCGATTTCTTGCTGCATGATGCGGAGCAATTCCTCCCACTGTGACGTCGTTCGCCGAGGCAAGCCAGGTGTAGAACTGTGTGACACCGCTGTGCCCTACACATGTGGTATGATGGAGCAGTACTTTTGGAGGCTGAGATGGTGGTGGTGGTGGAGGAGGAGGAGGCGGACATTGGCGCAGGAGCCGCAGTTTGAAAACGTACAGGAGAAAGCGGCGTCTCCTGTCCAAGTTGTTGTGTGCCTGGGCAGGAAGCACATTCACCCAGTGGGCCGTAAAGGACATGTACTGGCCCTGACCGTAGTTACAGCTCCAGACGTCCGCGCTGCCGTGCACCTTGGAACAAACCGAAAAGCTCAAGGACTGGCCCACCTTCTGTTCTACATATTTATGAAGTGCTGGTACTGCCTTTTTGGAAAAGAAATTAGGGCTTGGAACTCTCCATCTCGGCTCGGCATCAACGATTTGTGTTTCATCATCACTGCTGTCCTCATCACCGGTCTTGGTATGCAGATGCTGACCCCTCACAACATGACCTCCCATGTCACTCTCCACATCTATACTTTGCCACCTACTGCAAGAAGAAGGGATATTGGCCCCATTTCTTCGCTGCCAAGTAACTGCTGACGGCCCTCCTCAAATTGTTCATCCTCGCTGTATAGTGGCGCTGAGC
Source organism: Phyllomedusa bahiana (assembly GCA_025379985.1). Taxonomy (NCBI): domain Eukaryota; kingdom Metazoa; phylum Chordata; class Amphibia; order Anura; family Hylidae; genus Phyllomedusa; species Phyllomedusa bahiana. Next base: position 61,490 of record JAODAL010020427.1, read on the forward strand.
CCAGACCACATAGTAAATCTCTGGCTGAGGGAACCGGATGGGACAGAGACGGGTTGAGGCTCCCGGGCCATGCCAACTAAGGGTTGTGTCTGACGTTCCCACCGACTCTTGGCTGGGGTTGTCAGATGTTATCTGGGAGGAAGTGGATGACCTAGTCAACCAATCAAGAACCATTGGGTTGCTGAACAACACACGGCCGCTAGATGACAGCGGCAGTTGTGGCCTCACCGAGTGACCCCTGCTGCGACGTCCCCTTGCTGTGCTGCAACCTGGGCCTGCTCCAGGAATGTTTGTGCCACTGCCACTCGCAGGTGAAGAGCCTGCCACCTCTCTGTCTGACATACTGCTTGTTCTAAAATGTACAGACACTGTTTGATGAAGATATCTGTATATGATAAATACACACCCTGTATTTGACTCCAAATGAACCCACTAACAAGCTTGGGTAACCCTTGGATATAAATTGCGCTCCACAAATGGGCAGGAAAAATTTACTTATATGTGCCGTTTAAAAACACTGTGTATTTTACTGAATATAAAAGCACAAACAGGCTTAATTAACCTTCGGATATAAATTATGCTACAGGCAAAATTGCTTCTTTGGCGGTGAAAAAGAACGTTTCTTTTACTAAGTACAACTGCAGAAAAAGACTTAGTTAACCCTTGGATGTAAATTGCGCAAAAGAAATATGCTACCAACAATCACCAGCTTTGTAGCGTGTTAAAACGGCGTGTATTTTACGGAACACAATAACAGAAAAACTTGTAATTAACCTTAGGATATGAATAATGCTACAGCCAAAATTTCTTCTTTGGCGGTGAAAAAGAATGTTTCTGTTTAGTTAAGTAATGCACCTATCGAGACGCATTGTTCACGGAGGCGCATAACATATCATTACTAGTTTATAGGCGATAGGCGCATTACATAAACTAGTAAAGATATGTTATGCGCCTCTGTGCACAATGCGCCTCGATAGGCACATTACAAACAGTACAAATGATACTTTTGCACGATTTGAGCAAATCGTGGCACATAGCATATCATTGGTAATGTATGTAATGTGCCTATAGAGGCGCATTGCGCATGGAGGCGCATGATATATCATTACAAGTTTATGTAATGCACCTATCGCCTATAAACTAGTAATGATATTTTATCCGCCTCTGTGCGCAAATCGTGGCGGATAGGCGCATTTCATACACTACCAATGATATGCTATGTGCTGTGATTTGCGCAAATCGCGGCACATAGCATATCATTGGTTGTGTATGTAATGTGTCTATGTACCGTGATTTGAGAAAATTGTAGCACATAGCATATCAATGGTAGTGTATGAAATGTGCCTATCAACTAGCAATGATATGATATGCGCCTCCATGCGCGATGCGCCTTTTTAGCCGCATTATCTTTACGATTCAAGGTATACCTGACGCCAGATTTTTGAGAGGATCGCACTTTCAGGTGCACTTTACACTGATTTACGGCACCTAAAAACTATTAAAATAGTGTGTGGAACGCGGTGTCGAAAGCGAACATGTACTTGAACAAACGGTAAAATGTTCAGTTCGGCTCGAGTTCTAAAAAGATCATGAAGGGTAGTTTTTTTTACTTGTGGTTTACAGTGAGAAACGACTCCCATTCTTTCCTGTATGGTTTTGGATGCGGGTTTGCATTAGAAACCACATAGAAATGTTTGGGGTGTGTTTTACACAAGGTTTTTAGCCATCTCCATTGACATCAAAAGTAAACTTCTATGTGTTTTCAGACCAAAGAATAAACATGTTATGTTTTTTTTTTTATTAGCACTAAAAAAAGAAAGAAATTTTTGGAAAAGCATTTCTGCTACTTAGTTTACATTTTTTATCACAACTGTTTAAGCCCACCTGCCAATTGACAAGGCAACCCCTATACAGGTGGGAACCTTTTCTAATGTAACCTCTCTTGGTGCCTATTCAGACCTCCACATTTCAGGGAGATAGTTTTTTAGTGCTGGTAGTGTGCTGCTGAAATTGGATTGTGTTTGTATGTTACTGCCACACCAGTGTGCACCTATGCTCATTTTTTTTCCAAAAAGATTTTTGGATGTGCAGACCCAATATTATTTTCTATAAGTTATTTTTACAGCAGAAAACCGACAGCCAAAAATACGCGTTGTATGAACTACAATGTGTATTTTCTATTCAGGTCAATAGGGATGATTTACTTTCGGTTTTAGAAGAGAATTTCAAGTCAGAATCTGTGCAGATTTTGACTTGAAATACTCGCCGTGGGGACAGAACTTTACTAAGATTTCAGAAACCAGTTCCGATGAGTCTTGATTATTAATGTTTTATGGAAAATTGTTTTCTGTTTTTTATGCTTCAGGTAACTTTTTGAATTGTTTACTTGAAATGTATTTCTTCAACCCTTACCTAAAACTGTTTTCACGGAGTTAAAAGCATGCATTTCTTCTACTGTCATTTATATCTCAGTATTAATATTGCCTCTCGCAAAAATGGAAAGGACCATCCCAAAACATATTAAAAAGAACATGATGATCAGAATCTTAACAGCTTCACAATTTAAGACATTTCACTATACAGGTAAGGACACATTTATACTATTGTTTTTTAGTAGGAGGATTTTTGTAAAAACAACTGATCATAATGGAAAAGTTAAACAATCCTTTTAACCGCTATGGGACAAACTTCTGCTGAATTGTAACATGTAGTCTGTGACAGTATGGCATTATTTGGATGATTGTGTCCTGTAAGTAAATCATGCCAAATGTCTCAAAATGTGACCAGTTTAACCGCTAATGTTTAGCTATACAAATTGTATAGCCACATTATTATACATGTGTTATCAATATATCTGGTTAAGGAGGACTATTTCACCAAATAGAAGAGGTATCCTCATACCTATGGTCATATAGAATGTACTGAAATGTCTTTTTGTTTGTAGATGTAATAAGATTCTTTCTGCTACTGTCATCTCCTGCGAAAAACAATTTCATTTTTCATCTGGCAGCATATAATAAAAAAGTTGTCAATAGCAAGGCTCAGCTACAGTGGTTCATGTGGGTTTAAAGAAATAGATAACAAAAGTTTTCAGGATAGACACTATCATCCTTCTGATCTTTACAGCAAACAGTAAGAGTTGTGAATAAGAAATTGGAAGAACTGTGAGAAGTTCTGTGCCATAGTTTCCTTATCAACATAAAAGTCAACAAAATAAGCTTATATTGCTGAATAACACACTGTAGCAGTGACTTATCTATAGTCAAGGTGTAAATGAAGCAATAAAGTAACTTTAACCATCAAAATAGATTGAAAATGAATTCTCTTCATGTAAGAATTCCTTCTAATCCTCTGACAGGTAATTAAGATTTAAAAATCCTTAGTTGCGACAAAACATTAGTTTAACCATTGTTATTTTTTCATTTTTTCTTCCAATGTGCATATTTTATTAATAACCTTTTTCCACTTCATAACAGTTTTCCTAATAATCTAACAGGATCTTTAACTGTTCTGGGAGTTGGACTAATGAGCCGTCTGCTCGAAATGCATGCAAGTGCTTCTCTATATAATTAGGTCAAGTTGCTGCTGAGAAGAAATGCCTCCTTTTCAAGCATTGGTGATTCATGTACACGCCAACATGAATCACTTCACTTGCTGCATACCTAAAAACTGTGAAATTAAGTCTTGAAGCGTTAAATATATTATTATTAATATAGTGGAAAAAAATTATTGTGACTGCATTATTATTGCTACATAAAAAGAACTAGTCATCAATATATATTGTATGATGCCCTATCCCTGAAAGCAGCAACTGCGGACAGGGAGTACCCTCGAAAAGTAGGTGTTTCTTAGAAGTAGGTACTGAAGAAAAGTATAATATGTGACTTTTATGTTGTTAAATATTATCTCACCTTCTAACTGATTTTCAGGTTAATATTTAGTAGGTGGAAATATACTCTATGGTTCAGGTTTATTAGGTCATAGTGACAGGTTTCCAAAGTCAAAGTAAAGCGAAATGCAATCACAGTATTTGGAACATATGAGAAAATGGAAAGCATATTTAAGTTTTGTGACTACATACAGTTAGGGTATGTTTACATGGCGTATTTGCGGGGAGTACTTTGGCGCATAATTGCAGTACAATGTGCCCAATGTACGTCCCGCAAATATAGTAAAATTATAGGACACACTCGTAAAAAGAGGGGACATGTCACTTCTTTCAGGTGCCATGTAAAATAAGAATAAATGGAAGTCGGGCCAGAGCGCTGTTGAAAGTAAGCACCGTTATACGCTGTACGAACATACCCTTAGGCTATGTTCACATGGTGTAATTGCGGGGACGTATTTCGCCCGCAATTATGTCGGGTGCTCGAGAGGGGGGGGGGGCAGCAGCCTGCCGTCCCCATAGACATTCATTAGTCACAGCGCGTATACGCCATGAATAATTGACATGTCACTTCTCTTCCCGCTTGGCGTATTGTCCGAGCAGGGAGAGGAGACGTAATCCATAGTTCTCTATGAGCTGTGGATTACCGTAATAACTGGGACATATCTCGCCCCATATTTAGCGCAGTACGGCGCGAAATACGGGGCGAGATACGTCCCAATAATTGTCATGTGAACATAGCCTTAAGGTAAACTTGTCAGATGGTTTATACTATACTGTCTGAGGGCAGTTGATAATAGAGGGATAGAAGCTGATATCTGTCATATATACTGTAGGTTTATATTATTAGAAACACAAATTCGGAGTGTAAAGCATAATAAATACTGAACAGAAAGTGAATACCCCATCCACATAAAGTGATAGACAGTTTGCTCTGTACACACACTGATAAAGGGAAAGCTGTCAATCACTGTATGTGGTTGGGATCAGGAATAATACACTGTTTCTTAAGGAGTCTGGTCAGGATTTAGTCTGCTTCTTACTCAAAAATCATTCTCCAAATCATATAAACCTTTACATTTCCCATATTATATTCTCTTTAAATTCCCAGAAGTTTTCTTCATGCATTTATCCAAGCCCCATAGATAGATGGGAGAGTCACAATTAGTGTTGAGCGATTACGTTGGCCATCGACATCGGTCGATGGTCGATAGTCGACCATCATCGACAAGATATTCGATGGTCGATGATAGATTATGATCGATCGATGACCATTAAAGTCTATGGGAGAGCAACAACACCTTCATTCTTACACCCAAACAGGGCTGGAGAAGCTGGAATTAACATCCACACCAGTCAAATGGATACGTGCTACATCTTAGGCAACACACTTAGGTTATAAAAGCCACAGAAAGAAAATCACACACCATTCACTATCCCTGTCTTGCACCACAGCATGAGCCTTAAACCTGCATGACCCACAAATTAAAAAGTGACAGAAGGCAGTATGATGTGAACCATCATTTTACTTGAACTGGACATTGAATATCCCTGTCCTGGAACGCAGCATGAGCCCCAAACCTCCCATGACCCCCGATTTAAAAGTGCCGGAAAAAGGAGTCTTTAAAACCACCATTTTAGTTTCACGGGAACATTTACTATACCTGTTCTGTACCACTTATGACCATTAAACCTGTCTGCCCCTAAAATTTAAAAAAGTGCCGGGAAAAGGAGTTTTTTTAAACCCACCATTTTAGTTTCACTGACTTGACTTACCTGTCCTGGGCCACAGCATGAGCCAAACCTGCATGAACCCCAGATTAAAAAATGCCGGAAAAAGGAGTCTTTCAACCACCTTTATTAGTTGAACTGGACATTGACTATACCTGTCCGGGCCACAGCATGAGCCCCAAACCTGCAGGACCCCAGTTTTAAAAAAGTGCCGGAAAAAGGAGTCTTTCAACACCATTTTAGTTGAACTGGACATTAACTATACCTGTCCTGGCCCGCAGTAGGGACCATTAAACCTGTCTGCCCCTCAAATTAAAAAGTGTCCGGGGGAAAAGGAGTCTTTAAACCCACCATTTTAGTTGGAACTGGACATTGACTATCCCTTTGTCCGGGGCCACAGCAGGAGCCCCAAACCTGCATGAACCCAGATTAAAAAGTGCCAGAAAAAGGAGTCTTTCAACCACCATTTTATTTTCACTGGACATATACTGTCCCTGTCCTGGGTAGCGCTTGCCCCTCCGTATGAGTGCGGACCAATTGAGCTTCACTTGGAAATATGGTGGTTAACGCTCTGTTCCACCCAGGTGCCTTTTTTCTGGCATTCTTTTCTCATTTTACTCAACTGCTGGGGGAAATTGTCTCTGTCTTTTGTTCTCTGTCCGTGCTCCAACCCCATGTCCTCTGAATAACCTACATCTGGTCAAGTTTTCCTGTACCCTCCTTGTACAATTCAGAGGAATTTTTTTACCAGCTATTTTGTACATGCAAGTTTTTTAGTATGTTTCATTCTGGGAAAACACATTTTTAAAAAGGATGGAATCCCACCATTCTTTGTTTCTCTTTTTTTTAATTGTATTAAATGGGTTGTCTCAATACAGGGATTGATAGCTATGTTAAAAACTTGCAAAAAAAAGTCATTTTTCAATATGTGTCCATTAACAGTGTCCTACCTATTCCCGTTTCTGACAGCCCAAACACCCTTGGCCCCTCTTGACAATTGTGAAGAACAAATGTCTGTTAGAAACAACATTTTTTTATAATAGGACCGTAGTATAGCTGCATGTTTACAGGGAAAAAGCCCAAAAATCAAAGCATGACCCTTGAGCCACTTTGCACAATTGTGAAAAACAAATGTCTGTTAGAAACACATTTTTTTTATAATAGGACCGTAGTATTGCTGCATTTCAAAACAGCATGGACCCAAAAAATTAAAAAAAATGACTTCTCAGCCACTGTTTAAAAATTGGGGAGGGAAAATGCCACTTAAAAGCCAACATTTCTGTTCCAAAGGACCATGATTATTGCTGTAAACTCACAGCAACATGACCCCAAAAAATTATAAAAAATGACTTCTCAGCCACTATTAAAAATTGTGAGGGAGAAATGCCACTTAAAAGCCACATTTCTGTTCCAAAGGACCATAATTATAGCTGTAATTTCACAGCAACATGAACCTCAAAACTATTGACAATGCGAAAACTTCTAAAGATAAAGTGAGTAAATGGAATTTCGGTGTTGTCATGAAACCCTTGCTGTCTTTTACAGTCTCCTCACGGCAAAGCCAGCAAAATGAACTGTTGGGAAAAGAGAATAAAAATTGCAGTAAGAAATGATCTGTGGCGGCTGGGTAGTGGATCCGCCGGACCACCGCAAGCGATGATAGTTAAGCCACGCCAGGGAACGGAATCTAAGTATCCCCCGGTCTTCACCAGAGCCCGCCCCAAAGCGGGATGGACTTGCTGCGGCTGAGGGGTACCAGGTCGTCCCCCTGACGTGACTTGCTTACGGTGGCGGCCGAGGTGCAGCGAGGTACAGAAGCGTAGTCGGAATCGTAGACGTGGGAGGCAGAAGGGCAGGGGCGGGGGCAATGGTTCGTGGTCGTGGACAGGCAGGAAGGTCAGGGCAGGCGGCAGAGGTTCTGATTGGGGAAACGTAGCAAGAGGTTGGGACACGGAAGGGCGGAGAATACACTTAGGGAACGCTTTAGCTAAGGCACAAGGCAACATAGATCCAGCAGGGAAGTGACGTGGGTGCAAAACTTATATAGGGACAAACGCCCGCAATTACCAATTACCGGCGCACTGTCCCTTTTTAAATGTAGGTGACGTGCGCGCAGCCACGCGCATTCCGGCCGGCAGGGGACGAGGACCGGCCGGGAGCGAGGCCAGGTGAGTGGATGGGACGGGTGGCGCCACGACCGCAGTTTGGACCGCGGCGCAACCCGTTACAGTACCCCCCCTTAGGCCTCCCCACCTTTTTAGGCCGCAGAAATCTGAGGATGAGGTCCCGATTCAGGATATTGGGTTCCGGCCCCCGGATCTTCCTCAGGGCCCAAACCCCCTTTC
>JAODAL010020428.1:0-69448 GCA_025379985.1 Phyllomedusa bahiana
AAAATTTTAAAAAAAAACATAAAAAAAGTGTAGAAAAAAATAAATAAAGCAAATAATAATATAAATATTTAATAAAATAAAATTTTGCACACTTACAACACTAAAAAACCCTACACATTTTATACCCCAGCGACCATAATAACAAGTTAGAATTAATCAACAATTAATTAAGTTGAAATGTAAAGGGGTGTAAAAAAAAAAAAAAAAGATTTCTCAATAATTTATAAGGTATTTAAATTTTTCCCCAAAAAAGATTCTTGCCCGAATAAAACGAGGCCTCATACAGCGGCATTATTAAAAAAATAAAAAAATTTCAACTGTTGAAACACAAAGAGGCAAAACCTAAAAAAAATGTGCTGCTCATGAAGTACTTTTCAGGCGTTTGGCTTAAGGGTTAAAGCATTTTTTCCCCCTTTAACATTTGCCCCTCTAGGGCACTTGGCCACTAGGGGGTTCAATCACTTGTACACCCTTCTTCATAATATAAATAATGCAGAAGGGTGTACCAAGATTGTGATTCTTTTTAGAAACAAATAGAAACATTAACATGACGGCTATACAAGCCTTCATTTGGCTTCCAACTGCCATAGTAACCTATCGGCACCCTGCAATCTTGTCACAGGGGTGCCGATCGGAGGCAGGAACGGTTTGCAGCACCATTTTCCATTCAGTTTCCCAATCGCATCTGCGATTTCCGCGGTTGTCTCGGGGGTTAAACGGGGATGGGGGTTGATCTCTGCCGTGTGACAGGGGTCACTGTAGTACAGCCGGCCTTCGCCACTTAGCAAACTCATGGGCCTACTACAATAGAAACCCCCTATACGTCCCAAAAGCGGGTACATTTTTTGCACCCCTATTTTACCAAGGGAAACCGTCCGATTGCGTGTTTAATGTTCCAAAGTCACAGTAATATGGAGATTTATGATGCTGATAGCTCAGGCCAATAACCCTGTCATCTGTAAAGACACTTGGGTTAAAAATCGCCAAATATAGCCGTAAAAAAACAGTGGGAACCTGGCCTAAGGGCAGAGAGTCTTAGGCTATGTTCACACGGGTTAAATTGGGGCGTATTTCGGCCCATATTTTGCGGCATATTGCGCTCAAATACGAGCAAAAAACTCCCCATCATTATGGTAAAACCCCGGTTCCATGAGAATATGGGTTACGCCTCCCCTCCCCCCTCCACAAGGGGCGGCGGGGGATAAGTGACATTTTAATTACTATGGCGAAAAGCGCCCCGTAATGAAGGCTATGGGGCCGCGGGCCTGCCCCCCCCCCCCAGCGCGGTTCTATAGCTACGAAACCCGTTTGGTCTTCCTGATAGATAAATCAAAAGGTCGTACTATTCACCAGCACTGGCAGCCTATCAGGAGAGACCAAACGGGCTGTAGCTATAGCAACCCGCCTGGGGGCGGGGGGGGGGCAGGCAGCCCCCTGGCCCCATAGACCTTATTAACGGGGCGATTCGCCACTAGTAAATTGACATTCACTTATCTCCCCGCGGCGCCGCTTATTATTATTATTATTATTTAATTATGAATTATTTTTTTTTATTTTATAAATTTTATTTTTTTATTTTTTAATAACCTTATTATTCCTTTATTATACAGTGACCTTCTCTATTACTGCCACAACTACTGCAACCAGTAGAAGTCAGTAAGCATGCCCCTGAATTAAAAAATGGAAGTGAGAAAACAGGACTGAGGTCAGATGAACCAACGTAGTGAGACAACCCCTTTGATGTTCCCTACATGCTGAACGCTGATCTTTGTAGTGAGACAACCCCTTAAAAAGAAGAGTCAGACAAGCCCTTTACTTGTGGTATTACGCAATCCAAAGTGACAAATCTTGAGTTAGACTGTCATAAGGTTATCAGAGAATGATATAATTTTAAGAATTCATTTAATGGAATTTTAAAAAATTTTAAGAAATTTTATAACATCTTTTTATCGTAGTTGTTAACAGCATGTGTCTGATTAGATATTGTTTCCATGGCACGCAGCTCCGGAGCAGAGAATTCTGCTTTCCCAGCATGCTAATGAAAACAAATCGCATGAGCCTTTTGCTTGCAAACGTGTCCACAATTTTGTGCATATATGCTGCATGCAATTGTGACCTTGATCCTGTTGCTTGTCATTGCTTTACTTACCTATTCCTATCTTCCTCTTGGATGTTGTCCTTCCAGCTGCTTTGCCCCCATCAATGCTACTTTCTGACTTGTACCAGCGGCTATAGATGAACATTTTCCTGCTAGTATCAGTCAATGGGATGTAATGAACATCTCTGTGTTATAATGGTGGCCGGGCTGCCATAGGTCATTTCATTGCTCTAAACAGATGAAGAATATGGGTCTCCCGTCCATTACCAGTTTTGATCAACGCTCCCCCTCTTTTTTTTATGTGATCAGGGCCCCTGAATGGTGGTTTAGAATTTTGTCCATTTTATAAATAGTTTTATCAATATCAAATTAAAGGGGTTGTCTCACTACAGGGATCGCTGCTTTTTATGTTAAAGATTTTGCAGAAACAAGTCACTTTGCAATATGTGTCCATTAGCAGTGTCCTACCTATTCCTATATATCCCCTCTTGTATGGGCTGCATCAGCTCCTCAGGTTGCTATAGCTACAGACCTGTTCAATCTCTCCTGATAGGCTGCCAGCACTGGTTGCTATAGCTACAGACATGTATGATCTCTCCTGATAGGCTGCCAGCACAGGTCGCTATAGTTTACAGACCTGTTTGATTCTCCTGATTAGGCTGCCAGCACTGGTTGCTATAGCTACAGCCCTGTTTGATCTCTCATGATAGGCTGCCAGTGCGGTTGCTATAGCTACAGACCTTTTTCGATCTCTCCTGATAGGCTGCCAGCATGGTTGCTATAGCTACAGACCTGTTCAAGCTCTCCTGATAGGCTGCCAGCACTGGTCGCTATAGCTACAGACCTGTTCCCTGTTCTATCTCTCCTGATAGGCTGCCAGCACAGGTCGCTATAGCTACAGACCTGTGTGATCTCTCCTGATAGGCTGCCAGCACTGGTCGCTATAGCTACAGACCTGTTCAATCTCTCCTGATAGGCTGCCAGCACTGGTCGCTATAGCTACAGACCTGTTCAATCTCTCCTGATAGGCTGCCAGCACAGGTCGCTATAGCTACAGACCTGTTTGATCTCTCCTGATAGGCTGCCAGCACTGGTTGCTATAGCTACAGACCTGGCTTCTACTGCAGCCTAGTGGAATCAGTAAACACGCCCCTGAATTCAAAATGAAACCAAGAAAACAGGACTGAGGTCAGATGAATCAATGTAGTGAGACAACCCCTTTAAGTAGCAATGTATAAAGCCTTGTTATATAAAGTCCGTATTGATACTATAAATATGTATAGAAAAAAAGGAAATAAAACAACAATAAAAAACATAAATCACAACTGCTATTTTAGGTACAAATCATTCTGGGTGTGGTCTCTATACACCCCATGGGTACTCAGACGATGAGGAAGCTATTGACATTGAAACACCATGTTCTGGATTGTACAATGATATTACAGGTCACTAAGGGCTATGGACGGCATCATAAGCCACTCGTTAGGACCGCAGGTTAGTGGACCCACCAGAGCACCGCAAGCGTTAGCCGAGTCAGGGAGCGGGGTCTATAGGGCCCCTGGTTTTCACCAGAGCCCGCTGCAAGGCAGGTGGGACTCTGTGACAGGAGACCCCCAGGTTGTTACCCCCGATACAACTTATTTGTGATTAACGAACCAAGTATCCCATATTTAATTACATTTGGTGGGGAATGTTCTGTGTTGAAAGATCCATTTCTTAAGAGGAAATGCGTTATTGACCAAATTCAACCATTTGTTGAAAGAAGGCGCTCTTTGCTATGGTTGGCAATGTATGACTGGCATTGTTATAGTGGCCATTGTCTGGCTGACACTGTTATTGTGGGCACTGTATAGCTAACACTGTTATAGTGGGCATTGTATGGCTGTTATTGTTGTGGTGGGCACTGTTATGGTTGGCACTGTACAACTGATGCTGTTATGGTGGGTACTGTTATGGTTGGCACTGTATGGCTGACATTATTGTAGTGGGCACTGTAGGGCTGGTATTATGTGGGCACTGTATGGCTGGCACTGTCATGGTGGGCACTGTACAGCTGATGCTGTCATGGTGGTACTTTTATGGTTGGCACTGTATGGCTGGCATTGTTGTGTGGGCACTGTATGGCTGGTATTGTTATGGTGTGCACTGTATGGCTGGCATTGTTAAAGAGGGAACTGTATGGCTGGCCTTGTTATAGTGGGCCTTGTATGGCGGGCATTGTTATGGTGGGCAGTGTACGGCTGACACTGTTATGGTTAGTACTGTATAGTGGCATTGTCATAGTGGGCCCTGTATGGCTGGCACCGTTATAGTGGGCACTGTATGGCTGACACCGTTATGGTGGGCCCTGTATGGCTGGCACCGTTATAGTGGGCCCTGTATGGCTGGCACTGTTATAGTGGGCATTGTATGGCTGGCACTGTTATAGTGGGCACTGTATGGCTGGCACTGTTATAGTGGGCACTGTCTGGCTGGCATTGTTATAGTGGGCACTGTCTGGCTGGCACTGTTATTGTGGGCACTGTCTGGCTGACACTGTTATAGTGGGCACTGTCTGGCTGGCACTGTTATAGTGGGCACTGTATGGCTGGCACTGTTATTGTGGGCACTGTATGGCTGACGCTGTTATAGTGGGCACTGTCTGGCTGGCACTGTTATAGTGGGCACTGTCTGGCTGGCACTGTTATAGTGGGCACTGTCTGGCTGGCACTGTTATGGTGGGCACTGTCTGGCTGGCACTGTTATGGTGGGCACTGTATGGCTGACACTGTTATTGTGGGCACTGTATGGCTGGCATTGTTATAGTGGGCACTGGCTGGCTGGCACCGTTATAGTGGGCACTGTATGGCTGGCACTGTTATGATGGGCAGGTAAGGTTATGGTGGGCATTGTATGACTGACACTGTTATTGTGGGCACTGTCTGGCTGGCACTGTTATTGTGGGCACTGTATGGCTGACATTATTATTGTGGGCACTGTCGGGCTGGCTCTGTTATTTTGGGCACTGTCTGGCTGGCATTGTTATAGTGGGCACTGTCTGGCTGGCACTGTTATAGTGGGCACTGTCTGGCTGACACTGTTATTGTGGGCACTGTATGGCTGACACTGTTATAGTGGGCACTGTATGGCTGGCACTGTTATAGTGGGCACTGTCTGGCTGGCACTGTTATAGTGGGCCCTGTATGGCTGGCACTGTTATAGTGGGCACTGTCTGGCTGGCACTGTTATAGTGGGCACTGTCTGGCTGGCACTGTTATTGTGGGCCCTGTATGGCTGGCACTGTTATAGTGGGCACTGTCTGGCTGGCACTGTTATTGTGGGCACTGTATGGCTGACATTATTATTGTGGGCACTGTCTGGCTGGCACTGTTATTGTGGGCACTGTATGGCTGGCACTGTTATAGTGGGCACTGTCTGGCTGGCACTGTTATAGTGGGCACTGTCTGGCTGACACTGTTATAGTGGGCACTGTCTGGCTGACACTGTTATAGTGGGCCCTGTATGGCTGGCACTGTTATAGTGGGCACTGTAGGACTGGCACTGTTACAGTGGGCCATGTATAGCTGGAACTGTTATGGTGGGCACTTTATGGCTGACACTGTTATAGTGGGCACTTGTAAGGCTGACACTGTTATTGTGGGCACTGTATGGCTGGCACTGTTATAGTGGGCACTGTCTGGCTGGCACTGTTATTGTGGGCCCTGTATGGCTGGCACTGTTATAGTGGGCACTGTATGGCTGACACTGTTATTGTGGGCACTGTATGGCTGACATTATTATTGTGGGCACTGTATGGCTGACACTGTTATTGTGGGCACTGTCTGGCTGGCATTGTTATAGTGCACATTATATGACTGGCACTTTAGGGCTATTAAGATATTCCAAGGAACCTAAATGAGAAATCCCAATAAAAATTGTCTTTGTCTGGATTTGTTCCTCAGAAGAGTATGTATTCCTGACACAATCACGGCAGATCCACAAGATTTACCATAAAAATGTCTGGAGTAATGAGCAGTGGATCCCCCATTCCCTAAAGTGGAAACAAGATTAGTAAAGTGCTTTAGGCTATGTTCACACGGCTTAAATTTGGGCACATTTCGCCGCGTATTTCGCGCCGTACTGCTCTCAAATACGAGCTAAATGCGCCCCAGTCATTACGGTAATCCATATTTCTTATAGAGAATTATGGATTACGCCTCCTCTCCCCGGGGCGTACAATACGACGCGCGGGGAGATAAGTGACATGTCATTTATTCACGCCGCTTACACGCCGTGAGTAATGACAGTCGGGCCCCCCCCACATCGCGGGAGTACGCGCTGATCGGCGCGAGCTCCTGAAGTCCCGGCGTAATTGCGGGGCGTACTGTACGCCCTGCAATTAGCCGTGTGAACTTAGCCTTAAAGGTCTCAGGTGAAGAAAACCCCTCTAAGATTTACTGCGACCCCCCGGGAGAGGTACAGAAGGACAAAATGTTGCCTTTGGACCAGAAATTGTTGTGCACTCCTGGCACAAGGCCCTATGCTATTGCCTTTCATATTGGGAACTTGATTTAGATCTTATATAGAGCGTTACCTGCCACCTGCATCATTAGTTACAATTTATTGCTTTTATGAAATCAAAAGAATCATTTCCAATTTGCATTGTGCTCTTATCCCTACAATCTGAATATCCATCAATCATGGGTAACACGGCGGCTCCTGCTGCTGCGGCAGAGGAAAGGGTTAACTGTCACATCCCATTGAGATGACAGGATGCAGCATTGTTACTAAGTTACTCTCCTTTCCTTATCCTATTGGATGCTGCCTCCTCTCTGCAATGGCTTCTGATAGGAGCTTCATCCTGGGTGCTGTGCTCTGCTCACACCTCTAAGGAGGGATACAGGGAGATTCTGTATGGCAACAGCATGTAGGGGGGCAGGAGAAGGTTCACATCTTTAGGGGGGTCTAGGAAAGGCTTGGATGGGAAACAACAAGCAAGTATCCAGGCTGCTGCATTCAAGCTGAACAGGCCACAATGTGGCTGTAGGAACAGGCACTGGGTGCAGGATAAGAGAATTAGCCTCAGCAGCAGATTGGCACTGCAGGATTTTCTCTCTTTATCCATCTTTCATGCTGATCCTGGTCTGCAAACAAATCCAATTCAGAAGCACCAAAAATCGTGACAATAAATGAGGTAAGCAACCCCCAGCCATAGGCTTCCATTAGCTTCCATCAATGCCTCCCAAACCCTAATGCTTACACAGGTCTGGAGGGGAAGGAATCCTGCTGCTTGTTATTTAGCTGGATCCTGGCCAGAGGTTAACCCCTTCGTTAGACGGTCTAACTCTCCTGGCAGGAGAAGAGTACATGCCACTAATATTTTGGTTACCTGAACACGTCTGCAAGTCCTGAGGTTATATCCAAGACTGTTGTTTTCTATGATTGTTATTGTTATTAGTTGCATGTTTACAATATTGTTGCAATGACTGCAACATTGTTATTAGTTGCACGTTTACAATATTGTTGCAACGACTGCAACATTGTTATTAGTTGCACGTTTACAATATTGTTGCAATGACGGCAGCATTGTCATTAGTTGCACGTTTACAATATTGTTGCAATGATTGCAACATTGTTATTAGTTGCACGGCTACAATATTGTTGCAGTAATTGCAACATTGTTATTAGTTGCACGTTTACAATATTGTTGCAATAATTGCAACATTGTTATTAGGTGCATGTTTACAATATTGTTGCAATGATGCCAACATTGTTATTAGTTGCATGTTTACAATAGTTTTGCAATGACTGCAACATTGTTATTAGTTGCGTTTACAATTTTGTTGCAGTGACTGCAACATTGTTATTGGTTGCACGTTTACAATATTGTTGCAATGACTGCAACATTATTAGTTGCACGTTTACAATATTGTTGCAATGACTGCAACATTGTTATTAGTTGCGTTTACAATATTGTTGCAATGACTGCAACATTGTTATCAGCTGCATGTTTACAATATTGTTGCAATTACTGCTACATTGTTATTAGTTGCACGTTTACAATATTGTTGCAATGACTGCAACATTGTTTCTAGTTGTAGCATTAGGTTGTGGCCAAAGCTTCAGCTTTTTAGATGCAGTTTTTGAAGCCAAAACCAGAAATGAATCAGAATTGGAGGACACATATTAAGGAAAAACTGAGACTTTTCCTTGTTTTTCATTCATTCTTGGTTTTAGCTTCAAAAAGGGCATCTTAAAAGCTAAGGGTTTGCATGCAACTTTAACTTGTTAAGGAAATAGCCAGCTGGATAAGAGTGGTTGGGTAGTTTTGGAATTTGCATGCAATGTTTTAGAACATTTGCATAATTAGGCCCCCATAAGTTGAAATCTGTATTATCTATGAAGAAACCGGTACTGTGAATGTGGTTATTTGTGCAGCAACCTAGATCCTATTGGATTTTAGCAAGGATGTGTTTTAACTTTCAGGGCAATAAAGTTGGCCCCTGCAGACTATCTCTCTGTTGTGTTGGGTTGCATTTCTGCAGCAGGTTGCACATGGTTATGTTGTGATTTGTGTATCTATGTCCGTGCTCTTGCTGCAGACAATGAGTGGCCTCCAATGGCAATGATGATTCATATATATAAGCGCGTTCAGCTCTGACCTACTTATCTGGGAAGAGGTAACACAGGGAGATATACGCAGCAGGTTTTATGCACTTAAATGTGCTGTTTTTTTAAAAGTATTAGTAGGTTATGCAAAATATATTTATCTGTCTATAAGGTCCAAAACATTGTGTATATGAATACAAATGCTGTGTTCCTCTATAGGAGAACAAGGTAAAAATCCTCAAAGGATCCTTAGCTAGAGTTTGGACTATGAGGAACATCATATATAAAGTAAATGGACTGCAGTCATTTAATATGCAAGCCGCCAAAGTGGATTTCTGCAATACATTAGTGAGAACAAAAATGGTGCTTACTGCACAGGCTGCGTGCAAGACACGAGGGACATGTCTATGTAGGTCTCATGTAAGTGATCATCTCTAGATTCTGTAATGAAAAGCATTAATATAACCTTGCAAAGCAACTTTAGCAGGAGGGAAAGCAAACGCAGGCATCTGTATACCTGCATTAAAAGGGGGTTGTTCTGCAGGCCTGTGCAGGAATAATTGGCAGGAAAATTGCACTGTAATGCTTGTGGTGCAGGCCGTGAGGGGAGCTCTGCAGAAATGCAAGGAGAGAGGATAGCAGGAATAGGTTAGAATAAAGGACTGGAAAACAAATGCGAACATGTTACAGGTTAACAAGCCAAAGGACGGTAATGGGGTTACCATGTGCAAATGAAGAGTAAACCGTAGCCATGTGAATTAGACATCAGCGCACAATGCTAATGGATGGTTGCAATAGGGTAATGGACATTTGCACTTACATAATTGCATAAGAGTAGACAGACTGATTTAGGCATAGGCTATATCATAACCGTGCAAGGCTGTGAAAGTAGATGTGGTGTGTGTATATATATATATATATATATATATATTATATACACACACACCACACAACTCTCGTAGTCATCAATGTGTTTCATATACATTAATGGAGAGTTCTTTTGTAGGAACTCATATGGAATTATAGCCAAATACGACAAACTCAGAGCTGGGTATTTATCCAGCTCCAGTCTCCAAGTCACCATGGGGTCTGGAGCAGTGAAAACTTTCCCTTTTAAATAAATGTTATAGATGCGACTGATGCACAAACAAGGACTTGGCTTTTTTTCTCTTATAGGTGACCGTGTTCTGGTGGTCACTGGGTAAACATGTAGAAGTTTTCCAACAACTTTTCCATGCAGTTCATGATCAGAGGACTTAGGGGTACTGTACTCCTCTCCTCCTTCGGTATTGAGAAAGCTTCAGATCCATTAGTCAACTATTCACAATGCATGGTTCTTCCAAAACTAAAAACCACCTAAAAAGAGTTCACCACCCAGTCTATAGCAGAAGTTGGTGCCTGTGCCCAGCCGTCTCTTTACCCCGACTCTTAGGGCATGTCCTCACGACACGGGTTTTCAGACGCTTTTACAGACGTTTTTCGGTTTTGAAAGCTGTCTGTAAACCGGCTGTCAATCTTTAACATGGACCTTAATGGAAAATCCACGCAGAAGTCCCCACTGCATGGATTTTCCGCTGGACGGTTTTTTAAAACATTGAACATGTTCACTCTTCTACCCAGTTTTTGAGTAGAACATGAACATGTCGGTGCAAAGGGGGAGGGCTTAAATCCGCAAACCGCAGAGAAAAGCTGTCCGCCTGCGTGCCAGAAACGGACCAAATATCGGTCGGGATTTCCCTACCAGTATTTGTACATTGCCATGTAAACACGGCCTTAATGTGTCTTCCTCTGTCTTTACCAGTTCTAGATATCTGCTAATGTGACACAGAGAGCTTCTGTATTTTGGCCATCTGTCTCCTTCAGGCTCATTCTTCTAAGGTCACTTATTCCTTGGCACAGAAACACAACGCCCCTTTTTTCAAGCCTCAAGAGGGGAATATCAGCCTGTTAGGTAAGGAACTCACTTCTTGGCAAATCTCCTTTAAATCCTTATCGACATCGCACAATCTTTTGACGTCGCTGCAGACATCGGAGTTTGCGGCGCCCGGCGCCGCAGCTGCGCTACGATCGGGTCTGTACTACCTCCACAACCCGGTGCTTTAACTCTTTGATTGCGGCGGTGCGTTACCGCAGCGCAATAAAAGGGTTCCCCTGCTCTGTCGGGTGATCGCAACACCCGGTGACCCGACAGAGCTCGGGGAACGGCTGCACAGTCAGCCCTGGGGACCTAGAGTGGCCCCAGAGCTGTCTGTGTAACAAGCCAGTGACTAGGACCCACTGTGTGCTGTCCTAATCACTGCCTGTGTCAAAGTACTAATACATTACTGTGTGAAAAAAAAAAAAAAGTAACACAGTTCTCCCTTCATGAGATTAAAAAAAAACATAAAAAGTGTAAAAAAAAAAGAATAAAAAAATAAATAATAGAATAAAAATAAATATTTAATAAAAAATAATTGTGCATAAATTACACACACAAAAAAACCTACACATATTAGGTATCAACATGACCGCAATAATCTGTAGAATTAATCTAACAAGTTATTAAGTGTGAAATGGGAATGATGTAAAATGATGTAAAAAAAAATAAAAAACAAAAAAATAAAAAAATACTGCAATTATTTATAAGTGAACATTAACCTATTCCCCCATAAAGTACAACTCGTCTCGAATAAAACGAGGCCTCATACAACTGCGTCATTGAAAAAAATAAAAAAAGTTACAACTGTTGAAACGCAAGGAGGCAAAAACTAAAAAAATGTTCTGGTCATTAACTACTTTTCAGGCGTTCGGCTTAAGGGGTTAAACTACCCAAACCCTAACCAAGAGTAAGATTTAGAGTCATAGTCAAGTTTTTGAAGGTTTTTGCAAAAAAATTGATTCTGGAGAACCCAAATCAATGCTTTTGGATTCAGGTCCAGTCTTGCTTTGACCCAAATCCAAGGCACAACACTCCTATACATTTACCCATCCCTGCAGTAGTCACTGCTATGACGGTGCTGATGCTCAGGCTGCTCTGATGTTAGCGTCTCCCAGCTATCCTGCGTGGATCAACGAAGCATCTGATGAAAGCTATATGCTGGACTTCAAACTATAAGTATACCACACCATCTGTTATATATTTTTCTACGTTTTAATGTGTCCTAGACTGTTGGACTATATGTATTGCTAAAATAAATGATATAACTGAAAGAATGTTGCCATAACTTACATTCGAGGACTCCCAGACAACCAGCATCATGGGGTGTAAGGGCATGTCCCCACGGTACGGGTTTTCAGACGGTTTTTCAGCCGGTTTGCGGTTTTTCAGACCGCCTGAAAAACCGGCCGAAAATGAGCACAATTGTGCTCTATGGAAAACCCGTGCAGCAGTCCCCACTGCACGGGCTTTCCGCCTGGAGGTTTTGCCGCCGGAGGTCCAGCGGCAAAACATTGAGCAAGCACCATCTGCCGTCCGGTTTTCGGATGGAATCTGTGCTTCTCAATGGGAGGGCTGTTCTCTGCTCATCGCGGAGAAAAGGCCCCCCCCCCCACCCCTCCACGGCCGTGGGGATGGCCGCAAAACAGGACAAATACCGTCCGCCAAACCGGCCGGTATTTGTCCTATGCCGTGGGGATGCGCCCTAAAGTGGCCGATAGACAAATTGTTTGAATAATTACACAACATTCTAGACTATCCAGAATAAACGCAACAGCTGATGAAAGGCACGGACTTCATTTAGTTTGCAAACTCATAGGCGTTATATACCATACATACAGTATTGATTACAAAGTTAAAGATAGATATGAGATAGATATGTACATAGAGACAAGATAGACAAATAGACGACATATCTAGACAAGATCTGTACGAGATGGATATTTCAATATGAAATAGACTGATATGAGATGTACAAGAATAGGTAATAGGATCTAGAGATAGACAGGAGTTAGATAGATCTATATTAGATGGTGAGACTGATATGAGATACATAGGTGCAGGAGATAGATATGAGATAGATAGATAGATATTAGATAGATAGATAGATATGAGATAGATATGAGATAGATAGATATGGGATAGATAGATAGATAGATATGGGATAGATAGATAGATAGATATGGGATAGATAGATAGATAGATAGATATGGGATAGATAGATAGATTGGATAGAAGATATGGATAGATAGATAGATAGATAGATATGGGATAGTAGATAGATAGATATGGTATAGATAGATAGTGAATAGATAGATATGGGATAGATAGATAGATAGGGATAGATAGATAGATATGGGATAGATATAGATAGATAGATAGATAGGTATGGGATGATAGATAGATATGGGATAGATAGATGGATATGAGATAGATAGATATGAGATAGATAGATAGATAGATATGAGATAGATAGATATGAGATAGATATGAGAGAGATAGATATGAGAGAGATAGATATGAGAGAGATAGATATGAGAGAGATAGATATGAGAGAGATAGATATGAGAGAGATAGATATGAGAGAGATAGATAGATATGAGATAGATAGATAGATAGATAGATATGAGAGAGATAGATATGAGAGAGATAGATATGAGAGAGAGATAGATAGATAGATATGAGAGAGATAGATAGATATGAGATAGGTATGGATAGATAGATATGAGAGAGATAGAAGGTAGATAGATAGATATGAGATAGGTATGAGAGAGATAGAAGGTAGATAGATAGATATGAGACTGATATTGCGTAGATGGGTTATTTGCTCTACAACCCCCTCAGTTTTACCCTGTAACCTCTTTTCTAGTGAGTAGGTCAGAGCTGTGTCTGGGAGCGCAGATTTCTATGTACGTGAATCATCACTTCCAGCGCGGCCCACTCGCCGGCAACGCAAGTGACAAGTCTTAGTAAATGAACCATGTCGTCTGCTTCCACAGTCGGCCATAACACCTGCTTTA
Organism: Phyllomedusa bahiana; assembly: GCA_025379985.1. Lineage (NCBI taxonomy): Eukaryota > Metazoa > Chordata > Amphibia > Anura > Hylidae > Phyllomedusa > Phyllomedusa bahiana. The sequence continues at coordinate 13,622 of JAODAL010020428.1, forward strand.
TTTTGGCCGCCATGCCCTGCCCTAAGCCCACTCCTCAGTGCTTCCTGGATCTGTCTGCTCAGTGCAGTCGTCTATTATGAGATGGATTTTCAGGATTTTCTATATTTTATTATGTTATAGATAGCGAGGTATACAATGACTGGTTGGGCTGCAGCACCGAAATAGATGATCAAAGTCGGTGCTAGTGACCTGATCAGTACATGTTGCTTTATCCAGGGTCAGTCAAATCTCAATGTGCGGTTATTTATGACACGTAGAGGAAAGTTTCTGTATCCGCATAGAAAGAGATTCTTTACAGTAAGAGGAGTGAGACTATAGAACTTTTTGTCTGGGGGAAGTAGTCATGTCAATTAGCTAAAATAATTTAAAAGGGTTTTGAAATCTTTAAAGGGATATTATAAGTTATGTAAATTAGATTACAGAAGATGGGTCATTGATTTTTTTCTGGTTGTTGTATATGGGGTATATTTATTTTCTTCATTTATATAGTGCTGTTATATTCCACAGCGCTGTACAGACATGGTCATTATTCACATGGGTTTTCATAGTCTAAACTCCAGATTAGCCTATCTGTATGTATTTGGAGTATGGGGGATACTGGAGAAGCTGAAGGAAACCCAGGCAAACATGTGGAGAGCATATGTACCACTGGGCTGCACCATGATAACCACTGGGCCGCACCATGCTAACCACTGAGGCACCATACTACACCATGCTAACCACTGAGGCACCATACTACACCATGCTAACCACTGAGGCACCATACTACACCATGCTAACCACTGAGGCACCATACTACACCATGCTAACCACTGAGGCACAATACTACACCATGCTAACCACTGAGGCACCATACTACACCATGCTAACCACTGAGGCACCATACTACACCATGCTAACCACTGAGGCACCATACTACACCATGCTAACCACTGAGGCACCATACTACACCATGCTAACCACTGAGGAACAATACTACACCATGCTAACCACTGAGGCACCATACTACACCATGCTAACCACTGAGGCACCATACTACACCATGCTAACCACTGAGGCACCATACTACACCATGCTAACCACTGAGGCACCATACTACACCATGCTAACCACTGAGCCACCATACTACACCATGCTAACCACTGAGCCACCATACTATACCATGCTAACCACTGAGCCACCATACTACACCATGCTAACCACTGAGGCACCATACTACACCATGCTAACCACTGAGCCACCATACTACACCATGCTAACCACTGAGCCACCATACTACACCATGCTAACCACTGAGCCACCATACTACACCATGCTAACCCCTGAGGCACCATACTACACCATGCTAACCACTGGGCCACCATACTACACCATGCTAACCACTGGGCCACCATACTACACCATGCTAACCACTGAGCCACCATACTACACCATGCTAACCACTGAGCCACCATACTACACCATGCTAACCACTGAGCCACCATACTACACCATGCTAACCACTGAGCCACCATACTACACCATGCTAACCACTGAGGCACCATACTACACCATGCTAACCACTGAGGCACCATACTACACCATGCTAACCACTGAGGCACCATACTACACCATGCTAACCACTGAGGCACCATACTACACCATGCTAACCACTGAGGCACCATACTACACCATACTAACCACTGGCCCAACATACTACACAGTGCTAACCACTGAGCTTCACCATTCTAGCCACTGAGCAACACTATGCTAGCCACTGAGCCACTGTGCTGTGCAATGTTAACCACTGAGCCACTGTGCTGCACCATGCTAACCACTGAGCCACCATACTCCACCATGGTAACCAGTAAGCCATCATGCTAACCACTGAGCCACTGTGCTGCACCATGCTAACCACTGAGCCACCAGTTGTGTAGGATCGTTTCCTCCCCAAAATGGAGAATGTTTGTGTCCCCTGTAGAATTGTGTAATACCAACATTTAAATTGACCCAATTGGGACTTAAAGGGGATGTATCGCTTCCTTACTTCGGCTGATTCACACTGCTCTTAGCTTCTCAGCTCTGTGAATGCAGGGGCGTTTCTTCCCCTCCCAGCTGGATGACATCATCCCCCCTTCACTGCTGGCCTGAGACTCAACCCCCCACATATCACTGTGTCTCTCCCTATCAGTCTTATTTTATAAGAGCTGTATACATACCACAGGCTGCATTCAATCTAATCTGAGCACTGATCTCTCACAGCTGGAGATGTATTACAGCTTTCTAAGAACGGCACAGATCTGCGTGTATGCAGGAGAGTTAGGCACAGGGACAAAACTGTCATGTTTTCTCATTGTACAATCTGCTGCAGTCTGTTTCTGCTAGGTGTGGAAACAGAAAAATGCTACGGCCCCTAACTCTGAGTCAGATACACAGCTCCGTGAATCGACCCAGGGGCTGTACAGAATGTAAATGAGCTCTCAGCTAGTGAAATGCAAGGAGGAGGGATTAGACCCACACTGGATATCAGTGTAAATAAAAACACAAGATAAGGGACACTGTGAGAACAAGGCAGCTTTGCTAATGACATCCAATTGCAAAGTTGCTTGTTTTCACTGTCCCCTCATTCTGAAGACCATTTAATGAAACGATAACACCCCTTTAAGCTTTGCCACCAGGTACACCCCTTAATCGTTCTTCCTAAAGCAATCCAGCCCCTGCAGGTCATAGCATTTTCCAGGACTGTAAACAAATATGAGGCGGTTTTGCCTCCATTTCTCATCATTATGATAGCAATAACATAAAGGGAAGTAGATAAAATGCATTCACTTTGTGCCCTTTGTTCCAGTTGGGCTTCCCAGCACAGTCTTACACTGCTCCTTTTTAGTCTTGCACAAATGATCTGTAGCCGATGTCTGTCTCGGCATGTTGGAGAAAACCAGAAAACTTACAGGGAACCTTTCACATTGAACACACTAAATCTGATCTGCAGGCAGCATGTGTAAGAGCAGGAGGAGCTGAGCGGATTGATACACAGTTCTATTGGAAAAGATTCAGGAGAACATGTGATTTATTTATTTAAATTTCTATTTATTCTGGGGTTAGGAGTCCAGTGGGCGGTCTTATCAGTGACTGACAGCTATATCTGTGTGCACACTCATACATGCACTGTCAAACACTGATTAGACCTCCGACTGTACTCCTTAAAGGGGTTGTCTCACTACAAGGATTGTTTTTTATATTAAAGATCTTGCAAAAACAAGTCACTTTGCATTATATGTCCATTAACAGTGTCCTACCTATTCCAAGATATCCACTCTTGTATGAGTTGCATCAGCTCCTTAGGTCGCTATAGCTACAGACCTGTTTGATCTCTCCTGATAGGCTTCCAGTAATGGTCACTATAGCTACAGACCTGTTCAATCTCTCCTGATAGGCTGCCAGCACTGGTTGCTATAGCTACAGACCTGGCTTCTACTGCAGCCTAGTGGAAGCCAGTAAACACACCCCTGAATTCAAAGTGAAACCAAGAAAACAGGACTGAAGTAAGATGAATCAATGTAGTGAGACAACCCCTTTAAGAATAGTGTAGGGACTTGCAAGAAATGAGGAGCCTTGACGGGGTTTGCGAACTTGCGTATAGTGGCCACTGTATCAACCAATGCCTCATATTTGATATTTTTCCAGTATGTCATTTTTTGCCCTAAATATTGGGGAGCAGAGAGTGTCAGTATATTGTGTTGGACACCTGAAAAGTGCTGGGCAGCCTGCCCAATCGAATAGTAGTGGTGTCATAGGCCAGCATGGTGCACCACACGTATCTGTATAAATGGCACCCTTTTGTATCGCTTTATCCATATGCAATTATAATACTAGCAACCACCCCCCTCATACATAGAAGGTGTGTGAGTGGTTGTCTAAGCGGTATTTTTACATTTCTGCAGTCTCCCCATGAATTATACTGTGGCTTTTCTGCATACTGGTGTGAACAGGTATCAATTCACTGTGCAGTTTTTTATCATCTAACAGTCCCACTAGTGGAGGGTTGTGTGAGCTACTGCTCAGCAATTACCTGCACCTGTTTTTATTTCCCCAAGTAGCACGGGCCTTTGTTCCCCTACGGGTTTATTAGCCCCAGCCATTGACTGAAATTTGGGCCGGCGTTGTGTTTTTCAACCATCTGCATAGACTCATACATAGAAGGCTGTGTGGGTGGTTGTCTTATCAGTGTTTTTGCATTTGTGCAGTCTCCTCATGTATTAATCTGTGACTTTTCTACGTAGTGGTGTGAACGGGTCCCAAATTAAATTGCATTTTTTTTTCATCTAATTGTCCCCCTAATGAAGGGGTGTGTGAGCTTCTGCTCATCAATTATCTGCACATATTTTATATTTCCCACGTTGCACAAGGGCTTGTGTTGCCTCCTACTCGGTTTAGTCTAATTATCTAGCCTTGTGGTCGTGTTTTTGAATAAATAATGTCCCATTTTTCTGTGATATTCTAGCAAGACAATGCCACATGGCTAGCAAGGTCTAAAATTGGTTGGAAGAGCTGGACCAAGACTTTTCAATACTACACTGGTCCTCTAATGCCCCAGACTTGAGCCCAATAGGGCTTGTGTGGGTCTGGGTGTGGTATGGCTCTATGGACCCTCCAGCAGCTGGGGCCCTGGATGGGGTTTTGGCTCTATGGACCCTCCAGCATCTGTGGGGCCCCTGGATGGTGGTGTTGGGTCTTTATAACCTCCAGCAGCTGTGGGCCTCTGGATTTGGGGTGTTGGCTCTATGGACACTCCCGCAGCTTGGGGCCTCTGGATGGTGGGGGTTGGCTCTATGGACCCTCCAGCATCTATGGGGCCCCTGGGTGGTGGTGTTGCTCCTATTGGGTCCCTTTCCCGCACTGTGGGGCCCCTGGGTGTGGTGTTGCTCCATGGCCCTTCCACACTGGTGGGCCCCTGGGTGGTGTGTTGTCTCTATGGCCCTCCACTTTGTGGGCCCCTGGATGGTGGTGTTTGGCTCATGGCCCCTCCAGCACTGTGGGCCCTGGAGGTGGTTTTGGCTCTATGGGCCCTCCAGCACTGTGGGAGCCCTGGATGGTGGTGTTGGTCTATGGACCTCCAGCAGCTGTGGGGCCTCGGATGGTGTTTGGGTCTATGGACCCTCCAGCATCTTGTGGCCCCCGGGTGAATGGTGGTTTTTTCTCTATGGCCTCCAGCAGCTGTGGGGGCCCCCCAATGGTGGTGTTGGCTCCAGGCCCCTCCCGCACTGTGGGCCCTGGATGATGGTGTTGTTCAAAGGACCCTCCCGCAGCTGTTTGGGCCCCTGGAGGTGGTGTTGGCTCTAATGACCCCTCCAGCAGCTGTGGACCCCTGGATGTGGTTTGGTTTTATGGACCCCCCAGCAGTTGGGCCCTGGATGGTGGGGTTTGGGTCTATGGACCTCCAGCAGCTGTGGACCCCTGGATGGTGGTGTTGCTCTATGACCTTCCAGCAGCTATGGGGGCCTCGGATGGTGGTGTTGGCTCTATGGACCTCCAGCACTTGGGGGCCCCCGGATGGTGGTGTTGGCTCTATGGCCCTTTCCAGCAGCTGGGGGCCCTGGATGGTGTGTTGTCTTTTGGCCCCTCCAGCATCTGTGGGGGCCCCTGGATGGTGGTTTGGGCTCTTTTGGCCCTCCAGCACTGGGGGGACCCCTGTATGTGGTGTTGGTTCTATGGACCCTCCAGCAGCTGTGGGTCCCCTGGAGGTGGGTGTTGGTTCTATGGACCCTCCAGCAGCTGTGGGGCCCTGGATGGTGGTGTTGGCTCTATTGGACCCTCAACTGTGGGGCCTTGGATGTTTGGGGTTGGTTCTATGGACCCTCAGAAACTGTGGGACCCCTGGATGGGGGTGTTGGCTCTATGGCCCTCCAGCAGCTTTGGGAGCCCTGGATGGTGGTGTTGGTTTTATGACCCTCCAGGGACTGTGGGGCCCCTGGATGGTGGTTATGGCTCTATGGACCCTCCAGCAGCTGTGGGGCCTCTGCATGGTGGTTTGGCTCTATGGACCTCCAGCAGCTGTGGGGCCCCTGATGGTGGTGTTGGCTCTATGGACCCTCCAGCAGCTGTGGGGCCCTGGATGGTGGTTTGGCTCTATGGACCCTCCAGCAGCTGTGGGGCCCCTGGATGGTGGTGTTGGCTCTATGGAACCCTCCAGCAGCTGTGGGGCCCCTGGATGGTGGTGTTGGGTCTATGGGCCCTCCAGCAGCTGTGGGGCCTCTGGGTGGTGGTGTTGGCTCTATGGGCCCTCCAGCAGCTGTGGGCCCCTGGATGGTGGTGTTGGCCCCTATGGACCCTCAGCAGCTGTGGGGCCCCTTGGGTGGGGTTTGGCTCTATGACCTCCAACAGGTGGGGCCCCTGGGTGGTGGTGTTGGCTCTATGGACCCCCCAGCAGCTGTGGGCCCCCGGATGGTGGTGTTGGCTCTATGGGCCTCCACAGCTTTTGGGGGTCCTGGATGGTGGTTGGCTCTATGGACCCTCCAGCAGCTGTGGGAGCCCTGGATGGTGTTGGCTCTATGGACCCTCCAGCAGCTGTGGGAGCCCTGGATGGTGGTGTTGGTCTATGGACCCTCCAAACATTTTGGGGGGCCCCTGGATGGGGGTGTTGGCTCTATTGACCCTCCAGCAGCTGTGGGGCCCTGGATGGTGGTGTTGGCTCTATGGACCCTCCCGCAGCTTGTGGGGGCCCTGGATGGTGTTTGCTCTATGGCCCCCCCCAGCAGTGTGGGAGCCCCTGGATGGGGGGTGTTGGCTCTATGGACCCCCCAGCAGCTTGGGGCCCCTGATGGTGGGTGTGGTCTATGGACCCTCCAGCACTTGGGCCCTGGATGAGGTGTTGCTCTATGGCCCCTCCAGCATCTGTGGGGCCCCGTATGGGGGTGTTGTCTCTATGGCCCCTCCAGCATCTGTGGGCCCTGTATGGTGGTGTTTGGCTCTATGGCCCTCCACAGCTGTGGGACCCCTGATATGGTGTTGTTCTATGGACCCTCAGCAGCTGTGGGGGTCTGATGTGGTGGTTGGCTCTATGGACCTCAGCAGCTAGGGACCCTGGATGTGATGGTGTTGGTTCTATGGACCCTCCAGAAGCTGTGGGACCCCTGGATGGTGGTGTTGGCTCTATGGCCCTCCAGCAGCTGTGGGAGCCCCTGGATGATGGTGTTGGTTCTATGGAACCCCTCCACACTGTGGGGCCCCTGGGATGGTGGTGTTGGCTTATTGACCCTCAGCAGCTGTGGGAACTTTGATGGTTTTTATGGCTCTAGGACCCCCAGCAGCTGTGGCCCCCTGGATGGTTGGTTTGGCTCTATGGCCATTCGTGTGGAGCCCTGATTGGTGGTGTTGGCTCTAGGGGCCCTCCAGCAGCTGTGGGGCCCTTGGATAGAATGTTGGGGTCTATGGACTCTCCAGCAGCTGTGGGAGCCCCTGGATGGTGGTGTTGGCTCTATGGACCCTCCAGCATCTGTGGGGTGCAGTCGGCTCCAGATACCTGTGACAACCTACCAGGACCTTATTGTGCCACTCCCCACCCATCTTGGTGCTGTCCATGCTGCATACTGTGGTGACTTGGGATAATATCTGGTGGTCATAATAATGTGACATGACTGTGTCTATTGTAATAAATGCTCAAAGGCTACCTATATGGATGTGAGGTGTCTATTGAGCGTCTGAGCTCTGTGCATCTTCTCGGTACACTACGACAGTGGAGGATAATAACTTATAATCGCACGACTTTCAGACTATTCAGCCATGAGTTAAATGTTTCTGGTGCCGACATAAAAGTAGGTCACGAAGACAGAACAGTTCAGGCCAAGTGGTCCTTACATAATGGAAACTGTAACCATAGCGACTGCATCATGTCACTATGGCAAGTCCTTTTCTGTGTCAGCATCCATCCACATGTATTACTTTTCAATTTACTTGGCAGGAATTATATAAGGGGCCGAGTGCTTGCTAAATGAGCTCGAGCGAATGGAACAAAATTTATTGTGTTTTTTTTTTTACTTGCAAATAAAAAATTCTGCAAAAACAGTCCTCAAAAGAGGCCCCAAATCCCCACACAGACACACGACAAACCCCTGAAGCCCCAAACATGGAATGGCCTTAAAGGGGTTGTCTCACTACAGTCCTGTATTCTTGGTTTCACTTTGAATTCAGGGGCGTGTTTACTAGGCTGCAGTAGAAGCCAGGTCTGTAGCTATAGTAACCAGTGCTGGCAGCCTTCAGGAGAGATCAAACAGGTCTGTAGCTATAGCGACCAGTGCTGGCAGCCTATCAGGAGAGATTAAGCAGGTCTGTAGCTATAGCGACCAGCGCTGGCAGCCTATCAGAAGAGATCAAACAGGTCTGTAGCTATAGCAACCAGTGCTGGCAGCCTATCAGGAGAGATCAAACAGGTCTGTAGCTATAACGACCAGTGCTGGCAGCCTATCAGGAGAGATCAAGCAGGTCTGTAGCTATAGCGACCAGTGCTGACAGCCTATCAGGAGAGATCAAACAGGTCTGTAGCTATAGCAACCAGTGCTGGCAGCCTATCAGGAGAGATCAAACAGGTCTGTAGCTATAGCGACCAGTGCTGGCAGCCTATCAGGAGAGATCAAGCAGGTCTGTAGCTATAGCGCACCAGTCTGCAGCCTGTCAGAGAGATTCAAACAGGTCTGTAGCTATAGCAACCAGTGCTGGCAGCCTATCAGGAGAGATCGAACAGTCTGTAGCTATAGCAACCAGTGCTGGCAGCCTATCAGGAGAGATCAAACAGGTCTGTAGCTATAGCAATCAGTGCTGGCAGCCTATCAGGAGAGATCGAACAGGTCTGTAGGTATAGCGACCAGTGCTGGCAGCCTATCAGGAGAGATTGAACAGGTCTGTAGCTATAGCAACCAGTGTCGGCAACCTATCAGGAGAGAGTGAACAGGTCTGTAGCTATAGTGACCTGAGGAGCTGATGCAGCCCATACAAGAGGGGATATCTAGGAATAGGTCGGACACTGTTAAGGGACACATATTGCAAAGTGACTTGTTTTTGCGAGATCTTTAACATAAAAAGCAGCGATCCCTGTAGCGAGACAACCCCTTTAATGACCAGCACATTTTTTTTAGTTTTTGCCTCCTTGCGTTTCAGCAGTCGTAACTTTTTCAATGAAGCAGTTGTTTGAGGCCTCGTTTTATCCGGGAGAAGTTGTACTTTTTGAGGAAATAGTTTGAATTTACATACAAATTACTGCGGAATTTTTCTGTTCAATTTCTTTTTTTTATTATTATTTTGACACCATCTACATTTCAAACAAAGTAACCTGTTAGATAAATCCTACAGGTTATTATGGTCCTGTAGATACCAAATATGTGTAGTTTTTAATTTTTTGGTCCCGATCACCCGATGTAATGGGGGAAAGCCCTTTGACCATGCTGCGTTCATGGACTGTGGCAATCAAACGGTTGAGCGCCGGAGATCTGAGGTTTCCTCTGCTTCCTTACAGAGACTTGTCTAGGAGCAGAGCTGTTAGCTCTGTTCCTTGCGCACTTACAGCGCTGGGAGCCGCAAAACCCCTCTGTCTATAATCGGTAAGTGGTCATTAAAACATTATACATTAAAACTTTTTTTTTTTTTTTGCTTTAACTTTGAGTCCCCCTAGGGCACTTCACCACTAGGGGGCTCGATCGTTTATACAGCCTAATGCAGGGGTGTCAAACTGCCGGCCCTCCAGCTGTTGGGAAACTACAACTCCCATCATGCCCACTGATCTAGATTATACAAATGCATGATGGGAGTTGTAGTTTCCCAACAGCTGGAGGGCCGGCAGTTTGACACCTGTGGTCTAATGCATTGTACATAACATGCATTAGGGTGTACCAAGATGGCGGTTTACCCACTTCCTGCCTGGGGCAATCGAAAAACATGATGGAAGCCTTCACAAGACCTCCAGCTGCCATGTTCAGCGATCGGAACCGCGTGATTTCGCTGCGGGGGTCACAGGGATTGATTTAGATGCCGCGGTCATCTTTGCCGCAGCATTTAAAGCGTTAAATAGCCCCCCCCTTCCCCCAGCTCTGTAACCGCCGGGTGCTAGCTGCAATTAGCCGCAGCTAGCAAAGCCCCTTAGCGTCCCTGGGATGTACTCATACATTGAGGGGATAAACACTGTCGGAAATCCAAGAGTATTTTACAATTGCCGTACTGCAATTTTTGACGTGGATTTGTGCCAAAAACCACGGTGGGTTTTCGTATTTCGGCCGGACCAGTGCATTGAATTCGTTGTAATACGGCGGATTATAGAACATGTTGAATAAACTGGTGGTTTGGAAATCCAACAATAGAATATCCGTGTTGTAGACTACCACTCAGATTTTGTATTGAAGTCAATGGACCCTGGTTACAGTCGGATTTTTGCAGATTCTAAATACTGAATCCGCTTAAAGAAAATATGTCGCCAATTTTTTTTTTTTTTTTTACTTATTAAATCAAGCCCCTGATCCATATTCTTTTCCTCTGTCGTTTTTATTTCCTGATTGTAGATTTCTCTATTCGGCCGTCTATATAGATTGTGGGGAAGACATTCTTGCTTGCATGCTTTAACAGCAGTCAGAGAGATACTTTACAGCAGCTTCATGCCCATAGGAATTCTTAAGACAGATTCTGTCCCATAGACGTCTATAGGAGAGTTTTCACTGTGAAGGAGGGAGAGGGGAGCTGTGACCTCTCCACTTGTGACTGGTGATTCTGTGTTATCTGTACACAATGGTGTCTCCTTTCAGCTTGACCCTGTTTACTATAATGAGCAGACCGAAATCCCCTCTACAGAACGGGAAGGGTCAACGATTTTTAGGCTTAGGGCCCAAATAAAAAACCGCGGGGACTTAAAAATTTTAAAAAAAATTTTGAAAGTGATCTAAAAATTAAAAAAAAAAAAAGAAAAAAAAATTCCCTACAAAAGGGTGTTTAACATAAAATGTGAGTCTGTCTTTTTTGATGACAACCCCCTTTAAAAAATCTCCCAAAACCGTAGAGACACGGCCTTACAATGTTTCAGAAGTACTTAGTCCAATAATGTTGACTTTAGTTGAAATGTTTCCATTTGTTGCAAGTAGCTGAGAAATGTAACAAATGTTGTGGGAGATACTTCTTGGAATATGTGAAGCAATGAATACAATGTATCTGCCAGAACTGCAGACGGATCCTAGATGGATTTAAATTGCAAATGAGAAAAGGCTGAACATGGTGTATTGTGGGGGGTGTAAAGACTTTGTGCACCTTGTAACAATCATGGGAGATTGCAGGTAGATGAGAACATACTGATCCTGATCTATGTGCTACATATTCATCATGTGGCCAAACTTCATCGCTAATGTTTTTATATTTGATCGCACGCATAGGCTGCTCCCCTTTTTCTACTTTTTTTTTGAAAAAAAGAAAGTTATAATAATCTACAGTTATGAATGGACTACACAGAGCTTATATCAGAAAGGTGCATGGAATATAGTATTAGCTACAAATATCAGACATCAAAACACAACAAATACTATGGGATCTCCTCCTTGTGTATGTTTATTGTATACTTGTATTTTCTTTGTTATGAAAAAAAAATATACATTTTAAAAAAAAAAAAAACCACAACAAATACATTTTTACATGATTTAAAGGGGTTTCCGCTACAAAGACAGCTTTCAACATTGGGGAACACTAAATGAAAAATTTTCCAAAATAATTGTTTGTCATTTTTTTGGGTGAGGAGCTAAAAGTATTTTATCCCCTTCTGTGCTCTTCTGGTTCCCAAGTGACCGCCTGTGACCCCTTCTCAAGGGACTTGCGTTTGTTCTATCTGAAATAGTGATGCATCACACAGGTCCCAGCACAGAACTCCAGACAGTGAGAGCTTTTTTTGTTATCTGATTTTTTCAGACAAAAGACAGTAATTACTGCTTTTTTATTTTTACCTCAAAGCTTCGCCCTGACAGCAGGAGTTTATCAAATTAGCAGAAGTCTGAATAATGGACTATATGCTAATTCAAAACAGCTTGCCAGGAATGACAGAGCAAAGCAGCTTTATTTCATTCATGATACTTTTGGGGTGAAGGCGAGGGGCCAGAAAGGAGAGACAACCATATAGTTGTGTGGGGATTTGAAGATTGCCTTAATCGGGGGTGTAGCTATAGGGGGTGCAGAAGTAGCAATCACTACCAGGCCCTAAGGAGGCCCAAAAGCTGTCCTGTCACATGAGGAGATACCAGCACTGTAACTGGGACTGGACTGGGGGGCCCCATTTTACTTAGACAGGCCCCCAGAGCTTCAGGTTACATTTTGGATTAGTTTGATCAGGACTAAATTTTGACCCCTCGATCTCAAGAAACTGATATGTACAATAAGTGACCACTTTTCCATATACGGGGGCATAAGCTGGTCGCTAATGCCTTATTTCCCCTTGTGGGGACCATCATGTTCCCCACCTGCAGAGGGGATATGTACTCCCTGACGGGGAAAAACCCCAAATTCTGGGGCCTGCAGCTTTTCAAACCGCGATGGCTTTGATTTTCTGGAGGTGAAGCCGGGCCGCATTTTAAGAGTAAGACACATCTTGCCTTCTCGATCTGGAGGTGAAGAGAAGGAGGAGGGAACGGAGATGTGAAGAGTCCAAGCCGAGGACTGATCCATTGCAAGCTCGTTCGGATACCGCAAGGGGAGGGGTCACAAAATCCGGCACCACCCTTCGTTCCGAGATCTTGCACTGCCGCAATGGGAATACGGAGCCAGCAGGTACATTGGAAGTAGAGCTTTCCGATTATACCAGCACAGGGAATGAAAGTGCCGGAGGCAAGGAGAGCGATTTACCCCCTGGGAGGCGCCGAAAACGTACGCCCAAGAAAGTGGTGCAGGTTGACTGCCAGAGACGTGTTACCAGCTGCAAGGGCACAAATTCCGACGTGGTCCTCTTCTTCATCCACGGCGTCGGAGGGTCTCTTGACATTTGGAAAGAACAACTGGATTTTTTCTCAAAACTTGGGTATGAAGTTGTAGCCCCAGATTTGGTTGGGCATGGCTCCAGTACTGCACCACAGATAGGGGCGGCTTATACCTTTTATGCCCTCGCGGAGGACATGAGATGTGTGTTCAAACGCTATGGCAAGAAGAGAAATATCTTGGTGGGACATTCATATGGGTGAGTTACAAAACTGAAAAACTTTTCTTACAAATGTATGCAGATATGCTTTTTGCTCTCACTTTTTGACACGTTTTTCAAGTTTGAACTATAGTGGACTTAATGAAAGCATCAGATTTTGTCATGTTCTCACTAACTGCAGGGGAGGCAGATTTACTAAAGTGCTTGCTTCTAAAATGTGTTGTAAAATGTGCCAAAAATGTGGTGGTTTTGCAGAAAAGTGGGGGGGGAGGGAAGGGGGGGGAGGGGGACCAAGTGGAGTTTTCCCCGGGCCCCCCAAAGGGGTTGGGTTCTTGGGGGTTCACTAAAGGGGGTGATTCTTGGTCCCAAATGGATTAAAATTTTGGGCCAATGGAGTTATTCTTTGGGGCCCACCAGTGGAGTTTATTTTGGGCCAAAACCAATGGGTTGATCTTGAGGCCCCAATGAGTTGATTTTTTTGGGGGACCCTGGAATTGATTCTTGGGCCCCCCAATGGAGTTGATTCTTGAGGGGCCCCCACGGGTTGATTCTTGGAGGCCCCCAGCGGAGTTGATTCTTGGAGGCCCCCGCGGGTTGATTCTTTGGGGGCACCCGCGGGGTTGATTTTTGGAGGGCCCCCAGCCGGATTGATTCTTGGAGGGCCCCCACGGAGTTTTATTTTTGGAGGCCACCAGGGATTGATTTTGATCCCCCCGTCGAGTTGATTCTGGGCCCCCCTAAGCTCCCTTTCGTCCTATTGCACCCTTTCCCCTTTCTTTTTTCCTCTTTCTCTCTGTCTCTAACAATGTTAGCAAATTTAACTATCTCCAGGGGTTTCCCCGCTCAGGACATCAGGGGTTTCCCCGTGGGCCGTCGGGCCTGTTTGAGACACATTTATTTTGGTGTTTGAGACACTTTTTGCATCTCACCCAACAAGAAGTGTAACTAGAATGAAAAAAAACTCCCTCAATGCACAAGAAAGGTTTTCCCCCCAAAAAGGGGGCATTTATGCAGAGCCAACATTAAAGACTTCGAAAAGGGTTTCCCGTTCAATTAAAAAACCATTTCTTCTTTTTTTTCCCAAAAAAATATTAAAAGCACGGGACACAACCTTAATAATAGTGTAAAAGTTATGCACATACCCCTCCCCCTACATGCACAACATGACGTGATCAACCACACCATATACTAATACTACAAACAACAGTGGTTTAGGCTGAGAACAGTGTGTCTTTGTGGGAAAGGGGGCATAAATGCTACAAAATTACATCGTTACATAGGGCCACATGTATGAACCATAGCAACCAATCAGAGCTCATAGCAACCAATCCGTGCCCATAGCAACCATTCAGAGCTCATAGCAACCAATCAGAGCTCATAGCAACCAATCAGAGCTCCTAGCAAACAATCAGAGCACCTAGCAACCAATCACAGGCCAAAGCAACCAATCAGAGCCCATAGTAACCAATCAGAGCCCATAGTAACCAATCAGAGCCCATAGCAACCAATCAGAGCCCATAGCAACCAATCAGAGCCCATAGCAACCAATCAGAGCCCATAGCAACCAATCAGAGCCCATAGCAACCAATCAGAGCCCATAGCAACCAATCAGAGCTCATAGCAACCAATCAGAGCCCAGAGCAACCAATCAGAGCCCATGAAACCAATCGGAGCCCCAGGCAACCATCGGAGCCCAGGCAACCAATCGGAGCCCAGGCAACCAATCGAGCCCAGGCAACCAATCGGAGCCCAGGCAACCAATCGAGCCCTAGCAAGCAATCAGAGCCCCTAGCAAGCAATCAGAGCCCCTAGCAAGCAAGCAATCAGAGCCCCTAGCAAGCAAGCAATCAGAGCCCCTAGCAAGCAATCAGAGCCCATAGCAACCAATCAGAGCCCATAGCAACCCATCAGAGCTCATAGCAACCAATCAGAGCTCATAGCAACCAATCAGAGCCCATAGCAAGCAATCAGAGCTCCTAGCAAGCAATCAGACACCATAGCAACCAATCAGAGCTCCAGGCAGCCAATCAGAGCCCATAGCAACCAATCAGAGCCCATATCAATCAATTAGAGCTCCTACAACCAATCTAAGCCCATTAGCAATCCAATTAAAGTCTAGCAGACCAATCAGAGACCATAGCACCATCAGAGAGTCATAGCAACCAATCAGAGCCCATAGCAATCAATTAAAGCTCCTAGCAACCAATCAGAGCCCATAGCAACCAATCAGAGCTCCTACAACCAATCAGAGCCCATAGCAATCAATTAGAGCTCCTAGCAACCAATCAGAACCCATAGCAACCAATCGAGCCCATACAACCAATCAAGTCCTATAACCTAACCCAGAGCCATAGCGCCCACTTTAAATTTTTCAGACGGGTTTAGTAAGGCTCCACTCCCCCACCATCTTTTAACGTCACCAATTTTCTCTTCCTTTTAACAAGGCAGCAGAAATGCGGTTGTTTGGAGAATATTGCAGCCATGGGTCAGGTGAAACTTGTTGCCACTTCTTGATCTGTCCTCAAAATAATAGCTTTTATGCAAAAAAAATTTAAAAGGGTAAAGCATCACATTCCTTATGTCCATTTGCCCTGCTGTAATACAAACCACGCCCATAATTTTTCCATAGTTTTCCACGTGCCACATTGGTCTCATTAATTGAAGGGTCCCTCTGAAATTGGTTACAAAAGGGCACATTATGAACGGACGGGCCCCAGCCCGACTCTAGCACAACCCCCGTTGAAAATTTTTTTAAACCTGCCGCACCCTTATGGGCGATTACAGAGCCCCCGCGTCACTTTTAATGCCCTGAGTGGGGGGCGTGCGGGAGGCGGGCGCAAAAACCCGCATGAAGCTATAGATTTTAGCTTTGCTACAGAAATTTAGGCGCATTACTGGGGAAGGGTAAAACCACTTTCAAAGTGTTTACCTGAGCCAAAAGTATCGTTTCGGGCCTAGAATGACCTGATTTATGACCGCAGAAAAAGCGGGTTATAAATCAGGTGCATTCTGCACTATTATAATGCACACAAAAATTGGCGTCTAAACGCCAACAATCATACATGTCGCCCAAAGTGTTAGTAGATGTAAAATACAGAGAAACCTTGCAGTGAGTGTTTTTAATCCACGAGCGCCCCACTGGAGAAAATAGCTTAAGAGAGTGTGTTGCAGTGTTGGAGGGGTTCTGGGGTCACCCCAAAAGGGGTGATTCATGGAGTCCACCTGTAAAAATGATTATTGGGGTCCAACAGTGGAGTTGATTCTTGGGGCCCACCAGGTGATTCTTGGCACCCACCCGTGGAGTTGATTCTGGGGGCCCACCAGTGGAGTTATTTGGGGGCCCACCAGTGGGGTTGATTCGGGGGCCCCCCCAGGGAGTTGATTCTGGGGCCCACCATGGAGTTGATTTGGGGACCCACCCGTGGAGTTTTATTCTGGGACCCACAGTGGGGTTTTATTCTGGGGACCCCGTGGAGTTGATTTGGGGACCCACCAGTGGAGTTGATTCTGGGGGCCCACCAGTGGAGTTTATTTGGGGACCCCCCCAGTGGAGTTTTATTCTGGGGGCCCACCAGGGGGTTGATCTGGGGGCCACCAGTGGAGGTGGTTTTTTGGCCCACCAGTGGGGGTTTTTGGGGGCCCCCCATGGGGGTGGTTTTTGGGGGCCCCCCATGGAGGTGTTTCTTTGGGCCCGCGTGGGGTGGTTTTTGAGGCCCCCCATGGAGTGTTTCTTGGGGACCACGGGGGAGTTGTTCTCAGGGTCCACCAGGCAATTGATTTCAGGGCCCACCCGTGGAGATGATTTGGGGTACCAGTGGAGATGATTCTTGGAGCCAAGTGGGAGTGATTCTTGGGCCCCCTGTGGGGATGTCTTGGGGGCCCCCCCATGGAGATGATTCTTTGGGGCCCACCAGTGGAGATGATTTTTTGGGGCCCCCCAGTGGGTGATTTTGGGTTCCCCCCCAGTGGGGATGATTCTTGGGTCCCACCGTGGAGATGATTCTTGGGTCCCCCCAGTGGAGATGTTCTTGGGGCCCCCAGTGGAGTATTCTTGCGGCCCCCCTGTGGGGGGTATTCTTGGGGCCCCCCCTGTGGGGTGATTCTTTGGGGCCACCAGTGGAGATGATTCTTTGGGGGCCACCAGTGGAGATGAGTCTTGGGGGCCACCAGTGGAGTTGATTCTTGGGGCCACCAGTGGAGTTATTATTATTATTATTATTATTATTATGTATTTTAGAGTGCCCTTCGTTCCAGAGCACTGGACATTTCATTCTTGGAGTTTATTCTACAGCTACTGCACATGATTGTTGCACTCTGCTTTCTGCCTCTCTTTCTCTGTCCTTCTCCTTGAAAAGCAGCCCAAGACCTGTATACATGTATAAATCATGTCTTCTTAAAGGGGAGGTAGTCCCGTTTCGGGAAATCCCCTTCACCGGCCACTCATTGCTAGCTGCGATCCGGCCCTGCATGCGAATGAGGATTGCAGCGCTAGCGTCGTTCTCCTCATTCACTTCTATGGAATTTCCGAGGATAGCTATACTACACTCGGCTATACTCAGAACTCCCATAGAAGTGAAAAAGGAGGATTATGCTAGTGCCGCCCTCCTCCTTCACATGCGGGGCCGGACAGCACCTAGAAATGAGTGGCCAGAGAAGAGGATTTCCCAAAACCATACATTTAAGGATATGCTGTAGGAAAAATTACAACAAAGAAACTAACAATATATACAGGGCCGTTCCTAGGCTAAATTGCACTCAACTTGAAGAAATTTCGCCCCCCCCCCACACCGTAAAATAATGTGCCACAATGCTTCACCAGATAGTTGCCCCAGCAGCCATGATAGTTGCCCCTGTAGCCAGTTGCCCCCTGTAGCCAGTTACCCCTGTGGCCCGCCCTGTAGTTTCCCCTGTAGCCAGTTGCCCCCTGTAGCCCTGCCAGTTGCCCCTTAGCCCTGCTAGTTGCCCCCTGTAGCCAGTTTGCCCCACTGTAGCCAGTTTTGTCCCCCCTGTAGCCAGTTTTGTCCCCCCTGTAGCCAGTTTTGTCCCCCGTGTAGCCAGTTTTGGCCCCCCTGTAGCCAGTTTTGCCCCCTGTGGCCAGTTTTGCCCCCTGTGGCCTGTTTTGCCCCCTGTGGCCAGTTTTGCCCCCTGTAGTTAAGGATAGTAACATAAAAAAACGTACTCACCTTTCCAGGATCCCCGCCACGTGTCCCGGTGGAGCCGGGATTCAGTGTAAGCGGCGTGACGTCATCACGCTGCTTACACTCAGCTCCCGGGGTCTCCTGGGATGGAAGCCGAGACTCCGCGTCGCAGGGGGTGCGGTGAAAGCCGTGCGCCCCCTGCGATGCTGCTGTGTATGTATCAGCGCTCACTGAGCGCTGATACATACAGGGGAGGAGGCAGGAGGGGAGCGATCCGTCCTGCCTCCTCCCTGTACCGGCAGCTGCACTAAGTGTGTGCAGCTGCTGGCTTTGACTCTGCACGGCTGTTTTACAACGGCCGTACAGAGTCCAGGGCTAACTGCGGGGCGGGCGAAGCGGGCGGCCCCCCACTCGGGAGATCGGCGCCCCGGGCAATCGCCCATCTCGCCCGCCCCTAGGAACGGCCCTCAATATACAGTATTCCTTGCATGCTAACAGTATCTTCTTGGTTCATCCATTTTCTGCCTTTTTTAATATTATTCAATGATTTTTTTTATATTTTAAGGATACATTGCTCCTATTATTCGATTATACAATTTGTCTGGGAGCTGTCCTGTGACTGTATTTGAGGAGGCTATTACTGTTGGAAAGCTTTGCCTGTGACTAATGCTGCATCTTTTCTGCTGCTAACTTTATCTGTAGTGGAATAGCCCTAAATAAATGGTCATTGAAAGGGTTTTCTGGTTGAAAATTACACATTTTTTGGGAAAATTGGACTTAAAGGAGTTGTCTCCCTACAGAGTTTCATAGGATGCATGAATGAAATACTCTGTCACTTCCTGGTTCAGAATGACTGTAATTTGCATACAGCTCCATGGTGTATTCAACTCTGTGTTTTCAGTTGCTAATTAGTTCAGATTAGCTCAGAAGCTTCTCTGAAACTACAAGCAGGACTTTTTATCTGATCCCTCAAACAAAAGCCCTAATTAGAGCTGTTTACTTTAGATAAATCAAGCTTTTTACTGCTACTCAGCACAGAGGCTGCCTTGACCTGTGTGATGACACTCACTGCTATCACATAGAACAAACACGAGGGGGGAGCTGTACACAGGATCGGTTACTGAGGGAACTGAAATAGCCAGGGAGGTGATTAATTCACTTGTATCTCCTTAACAAAAACAGATGAACAAAGCAATATATTTGGAAAATGTCTTTATTTTGTGTTCCCTACAATCTGAAATCTATTCTTTGTAGCGAGACAACCCCTTTAAATGAGGCATGTGGAAAAAAACTCCCCAAAAATACCATAATATTTACCTCCTGGTCCACCACTGCGCCTCCGAATCTCCCAAGGATCTTCCAACGTCTTGTCCTGATCCACAGGTCAGGCTTGAGCTGTATAGTGAGTGAAAGGAGCGTGAGCCCATCCTCTGGGTCGGGACAAGAACCCGGAAGGGAAGAGGAGCTCTGGTGCTGCACAGCTGGGGGACCAGGAGATATCACATGTTTTCTATTTTTTTTTCCAATCTTGGCTCCATTTCTATATAACTGAATTGAGTTGAAAACCCCTTTAAGGCTTGGTTTACATCTGGTTCTGTTCAGAACCTCCAGTGCAGAGGTGAAAATGGAAGCCCTGAGATCAGTTCACTACGGCGATTGAGATGAAAAAAAATAGTGCAGGTTGCTGAACTATTTTTTCCTTCATTCCCGATGGAACATGAGAGTGAGAAAACAAAAAAAAAAACCTCTTTCCCAGAGTCCTGAATGTCAAATGCCCATTCTAGTTACAAAGTATGTAGAGAAAGTGAGAAATGTAGATATACACTATGGAGTTACACTTAGCGTTTCACTTCCAATGATTACGATGACCTCTCCCTTCCCCCAGCTCACACAGAATGAATCATCACATGCACAGTGTGGGGTGTGTCTGCAGAGAGTGAAGATACTCCGTGCTGGGAGGAGAAGCACACCCCTTCATTTTACAAGCTGGGCTTGGCAACCAGCATAAAAGGCTGCCAAATGCTGGAACGAGACAACCCTTTTAAGAAAAGTTCTATTTGTCTTGAAAAAGTAAAGTGAAACATATATTCACAATGTCCTCTCATTATATCCAAAACTACCCTGGTCATACAAGTGGCAGTAGTGCTTCCATTACAAGCAACCTAGTATTTTTTGGATAAAGCGGTTTTCTTACCATATTGATTTGTTGTAAACATGGAGGCAAAGCTAAATAAAGATTTTTACCAAATACATTGCGTATCTGATTTTGCTTTCCTTCAGTTACAGCAATTCTCATCTCCTGCTCATGTACACAAGCTTCCCTAGGTTACCAACCACGTCTCTCTGCTCTAGCAGTGGTTGGGATGGTGATGTCACTTCCTGCTGTGTCTTATCAGCAGCACAGGAGCTTGTTCATGTTTCTTACTGACAAAAATGTTAACCCTTTAGAGCTCTGTAGCCTTCTGCTCTGCCGTTAAACCACCTCCATCACCAATGTCCCCAGGAATAGCAGAGCTGAAATGTCAGTCACTGCTTTAGACAAAATTTACCTCCCCTGGTGGATAAAAAATGCTACAAATAATAACGCAGTGCATTTCATGTTTGCCTGCTGACTTACAGCTAACATCTTGCTGCTACAATTTTTGCTCCCTCCCCCCAAAAAGTAGGTTTTTTTTTTTTTGCAAAACTGCAACGTGTAAAACTGCCCTAAGGCTGCTGAGTTTTTTATTTCTGGAGTATAAACCATTTTCCTAATGGACCCATTGACACACAATGGGCTCCACTGGGTTCTGCTGTGTTCAGGGCTGTAACATGAGACCTATAAAGCTCCATTCATATACTCTTTCGGCCCCTGTTTGTGGTATCTGTTGGGATACAGTAAAAATTTTTCCTGAAGGATCCCGCCCGGGGCAATTGATGTCTATAGGGCAAACATATTCCATATTGGCCTATGTTTTCTCTATTTAGCGATCGTGTATGGTTTCTGCACTGGACACAGTAGCATAGTCTATGACAGACCTGTACAACTTGGCAGGACGTGAAGGCTAAAACCACCCTGGACCGGCACTGACCACCTAGGATAGGACCCGGACTGCCTGGAAACACCCCTAAACTGGGCGCTACCACACATTTTGGGTTGGGGTTTACAAAAGCCCCACTCCCTTGAGGACCATTGCATGTTGTGCAGACCTATTTTAGGAGTGGTTTTGCCTTTTGAAGTCAATGGCCACGTCGTGGTATTCGCGGCATCAATTTATACTGTATCTAAACGGGCTGAAAACTATTGTGGGGTGGGCCGAAGCCCTTTACAGTGGAGAAAAATAATTATTTGATTTTGCTGAGGGTTAAGTTTTGCCCACAAACAAAGACATGAACAATCTATAATTTTAAGGGGAGGTTAATTTTAACATTGAGAGATAGAATTTCCAAAATACAATGCAGAAAATCACATTGTATAAAATATATAGCTATATTTGCATTTTGCTGAGAGAAATAAGTATTTGATCCCCTACCAAAAAGACATGAACAGTCTATAATTTTAAGGGGAGGTTAATTTTAACATTGAGAGATAGAATTTCCAAAATACAATGCAGAAAATCACATTGTATAAATTATATAAATTTATTTGCATTTTGCTGAGAGAAATAAGTTTTTGATCCCCTACCAACCAATAAGAGTTCTGGCTCCTACAGACCAGTTAGACTCCTAATCAACTCGTTACCTGCATTAGAGACAACTGTCTTAAATAGTCACCTTTATAAAAGACTCCTGTCCACAATTAATCAGTCAGACTGTAACCTCTACAACATGGGCAAGACCAAAGAGCTTTCTAAGGATGTCAAGGACAAGATCATAGACCTGCACAAAGCTGGAATGGGCTACAAAACCATAAGTAAGACGCCGGGTGACAAGGAGACGACTGTTGGTGCAATAGTAAGAAAATGGAAGAAATACATGTTCATGGTCTTTGTCAGTGGGCAAACTTACAAAATCAGCAAGGGGTCAAATACTTATTTCCTTCACTGTATTTATACTTCCCATTCTTTTTGTATAAACTCTTGAAAACTGTAGCATTTGTCCAAAATATCAACACGGCTTCCATGAGGTTTGTTGGATTCGGCTCATGTAATGAGAATGAGTCATTGACCGTGGACGATGGATATCACAGATAAAGGAAAAACAAACATGAAGGATGAGCAGCGGCTCAGTCATTGGACTTGCTGCCAGTATACACATGGCTGTGTGCATGCCTGCTCTATTGGAGCTTGTGTAGGGCTGTGAATCAGCTTCTTACCATTATAGACATTGCATTTGTGACATGGTTTCCATAGGTTTTACAGCATGTGGCTACTTTTGCTGTAGTGATACTTGGAATATTTGATCATTTCTCTATTCTATTTTTTTTTCTATTGCTTTCACAGAGTCTCTTTTTGCACTTTCCTGGCCCATGAGTTCCCAGATTTGGTCCACAAGGTGGTGATGATCAATGGTGGTGGCCCCACTGCTCTGGAACCCAGCCTCTGCTCCATCTTCAACATGCCCACGTGTGTGCTGCATTGTCTGTCTCCTTGCCTTGCGTGGAGCTTCCTCAAGTAAGTCCAATTCAGTCTGTTACTGCTTGCTCCTAGATTGACCTCTGACTAGCTCAGGACCTGGTCACATCACGTTTGGCTATTCTTATTGAAGGCTGCAGTCATGGTTAGGCTCTGTTCACACTACCCTCATGTTTTCCGTTACAATGGAAATAATTGAGAAATTGCTGCATCGGTTAAAAGGTGGACACCAACAGTGCCTGATGGACCCATTGACACAAAATGGGCTCCATTGGGTTCTGCTGTGGTCAGCGGTGCAACATGTAGACATTGGACCCCAGAGCAAAAACTGTGAGTGGGACTCTGTTCTTCAATGCACAATAAAATCACAGTACAGGTGATTCACACAATGATGTCATTGCATGTAAATAATAAACATTGTGATGTCAGTGCAGAGATCATGCACACAGTGATGTCACAGCATAGAAATAATAAATGTGGCGATGTCAGTGCAGAGACGTGCACACAGTGATGTTCACGCTGAAATAAATATAGTGAGCAGTGTAAAGAACATGCACACAGTGATTGTCACAGCATAGAAATAATAAATATGGATTTCATCAGATCAGGCACACAGTGATGTCACAGAATAGAAATAATAAATGTGGTGATGTCAGTGCAGAGATCATGCACACAGTGATGTCACAGCATAGAAATAAATATAGTGATGTCAGTGTAAAGAACATGCACACAGTGATGTCACAGCATAGAAATAATAAATATGGTGATTTCAGTGCAGAGATCACGCACACAGTGATGTTACAGAATAGAAATGATAAATATGGTGATTTCAGTGCAGAGATCAGGCACACAGTGATGTCACAGCATAGAAATAATAAATATGGTGATGTCAGTGTAGAGATCATGCACACTGATGTCACAGCATCAAGTGGGGGCCTGAAGCTGTAGAACCGCCCACAGTCTGAACAGGAAGTAGGAGCAGGAAGCTGTAGAACTACCCACAGCCTGAACAGGAAGTAGGAGCAGGAAGCTGTAGAACCACCCACAGCCTGAACAGGAAGTAGCAGCCGGAAGCTTTAGAACCGCCCACAGCCTGATCAGGAAGTGGGGGCCTGAAGCTGTAGAACCGGCTACAGCCTGGTCAGGAAGTGGGTGCCTGAAGCTGTAGAACCACCCACAGCCTGGTCAGGAAGTGGGGGCCTGAAGCTGTAGAACCACCCACAGCCTGAAAAGGTAGTGGTAGCCTGAAGCTGTAGAGCCACCCCCAGCCTGAACAGGAAGTAGGAGCAGGAAGCTGTAGAACCGCCCACAGCCTTAACAGTAAGTGGGAGCCTGAAGTTGGCTGTAGAGAGCAGGCTCTGTGAACATCATGGTTTAAGCAAAAAAGTGAATATGAAACGATTGTGTCTTTGTATGTAAATTGGCATTTTTGTCACCATCTCTCTCTCTTATGTCAGGGCTGGCTTTGCTCGACAAGGTGCCAAAGAGAAACAGCTCTTACGAGAGGGCAATGCCTTCAATGTGTCGTCCTTTGTGCTACGAGCCATGATGAGCGGCCAGTACTGGCCGAGGGGGACGAAGTCTACCATGCAGAACTAACCGTCCCTATTCTCCTGGTGCATGGCATGCACGACAAGTTCGTTCCACTCGATGAGGACCAGAGGATGGCCGAGGTGCGTTCCTTCTCTCTATAGCTGTAGGGGGCGCATGCCATTGGTTTTTCCTTTATATATAATGCACCTTGCCAACATGCCGCCACTGTGAACTCGAATCTGACAGGTCTGGTGTAATAGACTGCAATGACTAATCCCTAAATCTTCATCTGAAATGTCTGTTTCCTTACGAGCCCCATATAAGATCATTCTGCCATCAGACGTCTGTCGCTTGTCAGGCCTGTCGAGCATAATTTACTGTAATTCATCTATTACCAATGGATGGATTAATGATGGTTGGAAGCTTCTAAGTTAGAGATCACAACACTCTGCGTGAGAACATGGAGACATCTAGTGGCCACCACTAGAGGTACCTTGAAATACCATGAACCCTCTTGCTCCCAGGGACTTTGGGACCCTCTGCACTTCTGGGGCGACATGATTGAATTCGAATGCGTATTTTTATTTTATTTGGCGCCGACACTCCAGATTTTTGGCGCATTACATAGAGCTTAGTGCGTCAAACTTCTCTCAATGTTCGTCTCATTACACTCTGCCCATACAAAGTTTGGCGCATTGAGCTCTATGTAATGTATGGGCATAGAGTGTAATGAGACGAACTTTGAGAGACGGATGTAGGAAGGCGCTTCGAAGTGACTTATTACATCTCGTATTCAGTGTATAATGCGCCTGAATGTATGGAAGTGGTGTCTAAAGTTCCCGCGCCTCGCCTGTGTGTTTGGCGCATAACAAAACTGTGGCGCATTAGTAATGGGCCAAACACGTATAAAGGCTATAGATCGGCTGGAAATAAAAGTCATTAGAATAGCATGTCAGTGATAGAAACTATGGGACTGATCCTGCTTGGTGAACCACAGGTCCCAGCAATACCTGTGCTGTGCTGGCTCTTGCCGTATGTAGAAAGGGTGAGAGCAGCAAAAATACATTTCAAATTTAATGTAGTAAAAATTAAAAAAATCTGAACCACATCATCAGTGGGTTAGGTTTTCTGTTAGGGCAAAAAATGTCCCTTATTTCTCAACTTATATCAGTACAATAATAAAAAGTAATTTCTAATAATTATCAAACTCTATAAAATTAAATTATTTAAATGTAATAAAAAATGTTATCATATAAAATATAAAAATATATAATATCCCAAAAATTATAAAAATAATCTCCTGTAAAATGTATTTAAAATCATAGAATCTAAAACTAATTTTACATTAAATAGACCACTGAAATATGTGGTTCATATTTTTTAAAGATTTTAACTACATTAAAATTGTGAAATGTATTATATGCTGCTTCTCACCCTTTATTCTACATACAGCAAGAGCCAGCACACACAGGTAATTGCTGGGACCTTGTGGTTCACCAAGCAGGATCAGTTCCCATAGATTCTATTCACGACATGCTAATCTAATGACTTTTTCTCTTATTTCCACCTATCTGTAGCCCTTTATACATGATTGGTGCAATACTAATGCCTAAGTTTCGTAATGCGCCAAACACACAGGCGAGGGGCGGGAACTTTAACTCCCATTTAATGACGCCAAAAAACCAACTTTCATACATTTCAGGACGCGCATTATACACCTGAATACGAATGAATAATTCACTTCAAAGCGCTTCATTCTTCTCACAAAGATCGCGCATTACACTCTAATTACCCATCACAAAGTTTGCGCATTACAATGAGCTAATAAGGGATAGAGTGTAATGAGCCACACTTTGAGAGATGTTTGACGTCAAGCACTAAGCTCTATGTAATGCGCCAAAAATCTGGAGTGTCGGCGCCAAGTAAAAAAAAAATACGCATTCGAATTCATACATGTCGCCCCTGGTATCCAGGACAATTTTTACAGCTGACATGTACAACATGAAAAGTAAATTAAAAAGCAAAATTCCTACTAACCCTCTTACCCTGTAGACACCTTTACACCCACAGGCACCTAGACATGCGAAAAGCAGGTCATCTGTGAGGCATGTACTTCAAAAATGGGGCCAGTTTTTGGGGAGGTGGTCACGCGGTGCAGGGGCCATTGGCTTTTTACACTACAAGATGATGTTTCATACACTCTATTGCTTCTAAAAGCCACTCTTCCAGTTTATGGAGCATCATCAATGGCCTCAATGCTTTGTGGAGAGGCCGAATAACGCGACAGGTGAGATGGGTACACAGAGATGACAGCACAGAGGGGCCCTGATGCTTGAAGGGAATTGTGATTTCAGTGTCATATATATATATATATATAAATCATGTATAAATATATATATATATATATATATATATAAATATAATATATATATAATATATATATATCACTCTACTCAATAATATATAAATAAAAAATATATATATATATATAAAATAATAATATATATAATATCTCTATCTAGTCTATCGTGACACTCTGCAACTGAAAGAAGCGTGCGCATTCAGGGTGGCACCAGAAATATGTTGAGAATGTTTTAATTACTACTTTTTGGGAAAATCAGAAAACCCCTTACACCTGAATAATGTTGGTGTATGTGATTCAGGGCCGGACTGGGAATAAAAATCAGCCCTGGCACAAAGCCCCCAGCAGCCCACATACAATATCGCTTACAAAATGTCCCTTTTTTTGCACCTCGCCACCTTCTAAAATAAACTACACTTATAACGGTGCTTTCACACGGAGTGTATTTTTTGTGCAGAAAGGCAGAGCAGTTCAATGCTGTACATTTCTGACAAAAAAAAGCATAAAAAAAAATTCACCAAAACCCGCTCTGATTGAGAGCCCCCTTACACACTAAGCAAGAAAAGAAATCATGGCAGAGAAACCCCTCATCCCGGTCAGGTTGTGGCACGTTTGCTTTACAAACAGACATACCCACACTGACACTACAGAAAGCACGCAGCATACACTACAACCCCACCAATCACATCCCAGTAGTCAGGTCACCAGCCATGAATACAGCACTGACTCCACACAGCAGGGACTCACAGGAGACGACAACTCTGATATGGGAGTTGTTCTCTTCTCCTGTCATCTCCATCTGGCCCAAACCTCCATTACGTCTTCACCTGAGTGAGGCGTTCTCTTTCCCTTTTTTTTTCTCCATCCAGTACAGCAGCAGAGTCTTCTTCTCCCGGTCACTACTCGTCACCCAGTAGAATTTACCACGATACATCTTAGACTCTCTCACTTCCAGCACATTCCTATCAATTTCCCCAAACAGCGTATTGTTAGCCCTAAAAATTAGAAATTAAAAAATGTCAGATAAGTGCATTAAATAGGTAACCCCATTAGGCAGCAGGCCTAGTATTGTCGACAGGCTAGGGGGCCCCAGTATGTAGGCAGGCAGGCCAGTATGTAGGCCAGCAGTGCCAGTATGCAGGCAGCAGGGGAGTAAGCAGGCAGGCAGGGACAGTATACAGTGCAGACAGGGACAGTATACATGCAGACAGGAGCCACTTAGAGGCAGACAGGGACAGTAAACAGGCAGGCAGTAGGACAGTAAACTAGGCAGGCAGGACAGTATAACAGGCAGACAGGCCACTTATAGGCAGACAGAGCCACTTATAGGCAGACAGAGCCACTTATAGGCAGACAGAGCCACTTATAGGCAGACAGAGCCACTTATAGGCAGACAGAGCCACTTATAGGCATACAGGCCACTTATAGGCCAGACAGGGCCACTTAGTCAGGCAAGACATGGCCCCTTATAGGCAGACCAGGGCCACTTAAGGCAGACAGGGCCACATTATAGGCACAGACAGGGCCACCTCATAGGCAACAGCCACTATAGGCAGACAGGGCCAGTGAATAGGCAAGCCAGGTCAGTGTAATAGGCACAGTCAGTGCAATATAGGCAGCCAGGGCAGGTATAGCAGCCCAGGGCTGGGCAAAAGTAGCCAGGGCAGGGCACATATAGCCAGGCAGGTATAGGTAGCCAGGGCAGGGCATCATAAAGCCCAGGGCAGATATAGGTATCCAGGGAAGGGCATCATATAGCCAACAGGTATTTGTAGCCCAAGAGGAAATGGTAGCCCAGAAGTATGTGGTAGCCCAGACAGGGTATTGGTAGCCCAGACAGGGTATTGGTAGCCCAGACAGGGTATTGGTAGCCCAGACAGGGTATTGGTAGCCAGGGCAGGGTATCGGTAGCCAGGCAGGTATCGGAATCCAGGGAATGTGCAACATATAGCAGATAGTGTATAGTAAGCCAGCAGGTCTTCGGTAGCCAGGGAAGGGCATCGTAGCCAGGGGGCAGCGGCATCTTAGCCAGGCAGGGCTACGTAGCCATGGCAGTGCTCCGTACCAGGGCAGGGTTCGGTAGCCAGGCAGGGGCTTGATAGCCAGGAGCAAGGGATTTTGTAGCCATGGCAGGGCTTCGGTACCAGGGCAGGGCATCGCTGCCAGGCAGGTCATCGTAGCCAGGGCAGGGGCCATCGCAGCCCGGCAGGGCATCGGCAGCCAGGGCAGGGCATTGGTAGCCAGGGCAGGGTTATTATAGGCAGCCAGGGACAGTAAGTAGTTTAAAAAAAGATAAAAAATACTAACCCGCTGTCCCGTCCTCTTCACTCTTCACTCCGGAGCCGTGAGCCGCTCAGTGCATGAGTGCGGGGCCGCGAGCAGTCGCAGCGACTGAACGTCATAATCGCGCGCCTGCCCCGCGGCTAACTGGGAGCTGAACAGACTGATCAGTAGATCCCAGAAGTTCAGCCTCGGTCGCTGCTTGCACCGCGCGGTGCAGCGCGCCGTGTGATGGCTACATGCTGGTTCGGTGACCCGCCGTGCAGCCATGGTGAGCGAGGGGGCCTATCGCCCTCTGTTATAGGGGCCAGTCGCTGAGTGACCATTCGGCCCCTGTAGTGCGCACAGACCCGCTCCTGGCACTTCGGGGCCCGCCGGGGGGACAACCGTCCTCCCTTCGCGTGGTCGATCCGAGACGGCCCTAGCGACCCCGCTGGGCAAATGACCTGGTTTGCCCTATGGTCAGTCCGGGCCTGATGTGATTGTACCTGAAAGGGGTTGTCTCACTACATTGCTTCCTCTTACCACAGTCCTGTTTTTCTTGGTTTCATTTTGGATTCAGGGGCCCCGTGTTTTACTGTTTTCTACAAGGCTGCAAGTAGAAGCCAGGTCGGGTAGCTATAGCAACCAGTGCTGGCAGCCTATTCAGGATAGACTGAACATCACTACTATAGCAACCGCGCTGGCAGCCTATCAGGATAGATCAGACAAGCTGTAGCTATAGCAACCAGCGCTGTTAGCCTTATCAGAACTGAACAGATGCGTCGCGATAGCAACCAGAGCTGGCAGCCTATCAGAGAGATCAAAAACAGGTTCTGTTGCTATTGCAATCAGCGTATGGGGGTAGCCTATCAGAGACAGACAGCGCTGTTAGCGATAGCAACCAGTGCTGGCAGCCTTCATATGAGAATCAAACAGGTCTGTACTATAGCAACCAGTCCCGCTGTAAGCCTAACAGGTAGATTGAACAGTCTGTAGCTATACGACCTGAGGAGCTGATGCAGCCCAAACAAGAGAGGGATATCTAGGAATATGGATAGAGGCAATCTGTTAATAGACACATATTGCAAAGTGAATTGTTTTTGCAAGATCTTTAACATAAAAAGCAGCGATCCCTGTAGTGAGACAACCCCTTTAAGGGGTTAACATTCTACTGTTTTGGCCTGATTACAGTACACAATGTCTGATCTAAAATAATAAGAACAAATAAACCAATAAATGGATACATTGTGTTTCAAGCCTCCTGAAGTTTTTTTAGGCTACACTGCATCGGACAAAAAAACGGCACGAAACCGTGTGTTTTTGTTCCGATGCAGGACCGCGGTTTATGTCACGTTTTGTGCAAAACCCACGGTCGCATGTTGTATAATCCTGTCCTTCGCCACAGAACAGAGCAAGAATAGAACGACCGGTGGGCGACTGCAGCTCGTCTTTTCTATTGTCCTCTATGGGGTCGCACCAACGATCGTGTTTTCGTAAATCGTAAAACTGTGCAGTGTAGACATAGCCTTACCCTATTGACTGAAGTGTATTAGAGAGCCTCGCTGATAGATAGATAGATAGATAGATAGATAGATATGAGAGAGAGAGATTTGGGATAGATAGATAGATATGAGAGCAGAGTTGCCAACTTTTGAAATTGAAAAAGCAGGAGAATTGTAAGGGCGGCGCATGGACAACACCCATCTTGTCGTGTGCCATGCCCCTTCAAAAACCAGCACCCACTACCACCTAACTGCATAACGGCTTTGAAGAAAGCCAGGTAGAGCCCTTATAGCCAGGAGTAGTAGCCCCCCATAACCAGTAGTGCCCCTTACAGGCAGGTAGATGCCCCCTCTATAGCCAAGTAGATGCCCCCTCTATAGCCAAGTAGATGCCCCCTCTGCAGCCAGGTAGATGCCCCCTCTGTAGCCATGTAATATACCCCCCTTGTTAGTCCAGGTAGATGCCCCACTTGTTGCCAGGTAGATGCCCCTTTGTTAGGCCAGTAGATCCCCCTGTGGTTAACCAGGTAGTATCCCCCTTTTGTTAGCCAGGTAAGTGCCCCCCAAATGTTACCAGTAGTGGCCATTGTGAGCCATGTAGTGCCCCCCATGTTAGCCCAGGTAGTGCCACCCCCATTTGTTAGCCAGGTAGTGCCCCCCCATTAGTAGCCAGTAGTGTATTGCCCCCCATTGTAACCAGGTAGTGCCCCCCCCATTGTATCGCCAGTAACCCCCCATTGTAGCCAGGTATGCCCCTCTGTGCCAGGTTAGACCCCCATTGTAGCCAGGTAGAGCCCCTATAACTAAAAAACTAAAATTAATAAAGTCACAGCTTCTGCAGCTCCGACATCTCCCGGCCATCTGAGTAGTCCTCAGCGTCGCAGGAGTGAGTGCAGCCGCGCTCCACACCCCCTGCGACACTGACCAGTATGACAATCGCACTCCAAGCGCCGAACATACAGGGGGAAGAAGGGAGAGGGAATGATCCCTCCTCCCTCCTCCCTGTAACTGCAGACTGACTGTGCGCTGCGGCAAACAAGTCAGTGAAACTCGCCGGGCGGAAGCACAGCGCTACTCCTGCGTCGCCGCGGTCCCCCCGCTGCCCTGCTTGCGGCGTGAGGAATGCCAACTCTGCCGGGAGGGCGGGGGGGGGACCCCCATTGCGGACCAGCCCCCCCCCCCGCCAAAAACGGGAGAGTTGGCATGTATGTATGAGAGAGATAGATAGAAAGAAAGATAGATAGATAAGAATAGGATAAAAGATAATAGTATAGATATAGATAAGAGATAGATAGAAGATAGAAATGAATAGAGAGATAGATAAGAAGATAGAGAATATGATATGAGATACGAGAGATATATATGAGCAAGATAGATAGATATGAGAAAGGAGATAAATATGAGATAGATAGATAGATAGATAGACTAGAAGGTAGATAATATGAGATAGATAGATATGGATAGATAGATATGAATAATAGATGAGATAATAGATAGATAGATATGAGAGAGGATAGATAGATCAGGACAGTTACAAGGTATTCTGGTGACCTAGGCAAAAAGGGCACATAGGGCTCGACATGTATACTTTTGGTGCCCCGCGCCATTTTTTCTTGCATGCATTAGTAGTGTAGAAAGCGCCTGAATCTATGAAACCTGTTCTACTGGGGTCATAGATTTAGCTCATTCTAGCTACAAAGCGACACTTCAGGCTCATGTAACCACTTTTTAAGTTGCTCTAATCTGTTCCATCAGTAATGCGCCTGGATTTGCTGTACTGAAGGCATAAATGTGTAAATCATAGCATACGGTTGTAGTGTGACGCCTCCAGCACACCCCCCGAAATCAAGGCACATTACACAGTGCCACGGGCCTCTTTGCACCTCCTTTTCTGCCTGGGATGAAGTGGCACCCTAGGTAGTGGCCTACCTTCGCCTGTATGTCGTCCAAGCATTGGATGGATAGATATTAGATAGATTGACAGATATAGATAGATATTGAATTGATAGATAGAAAGACATGAGACGATAGATAGATAGATAGATAGATAGATATGGGATAGATAGATAGATATGGATAATAGATAAGATATGAGATAGATATGAGATGAGAGGGATAGATATATATGTGATAGATAGATAGATATGAGTTAGATAGATTTGGGATAGATAGATTGATAGATAGATAGACAGAGATATATGAAAGATAGATAGATATATATGGGATAGATAGAAACAGGATAGATAGAATATGAGATCAGAATAGATAGATGAGATGATATAGATTTAGATATGAGAATAGATAGATATGAGATAGATAGATATGAGATAGTATAGATATAGATAGATAGATAGAATAGATAGATAGATAGATATGAGATAGATAGATAGATATGAGATAGATAGATAGATAGATATGAGATAGATAGATAAACAGGGGGAAGATGATAGATACATAGATATAAAGACAGACGTGAGAAGATACATATATATACATGAAATAATAGATATGTAGAAAAATAGATAGAAATTAGATGATAGCAAGCTAGATAGATATGATTGGTAAGATGGTAGATTGAGAGAGACGTGATGATAGATGGACAGTAAACAGATCAGTATGAACTGATTGATAAGAAATATATATGAGATAGATGGATAGATAGATATGGAATGGAGAGATGGACAGATAGATAGATACACAGATATGAGATAGATACGATAGATAGATACGATAGATAGATACAATAGATAGATACAATAGATAGATACAATAGATAGATACAATAGATAGATACAATAGATAGATACAATAGATAGATACAATAGATTAGATACGTATAGATAATACATAGATAGATACGAATAGATAGATATGAGATAATACAATAGATAGATAGATTATGGGGATAGATAGATATGATATAGAGACGATATGAGATAGATAAGATAAAGATATGAGATTGATATGCGATAGATATGCGATAGATATGCGATAGATATGCGATAGATATGCGATAGATATGCGATAGATATGCGATAGATATGCGATAGATATGCGATAGATATGCGATAGATATGCGATAGATATGCGATAGATATGAGATAGATATGAATAGATTATGAGATAGATATGAGACTAGATATATATAGATATAGATAGATATGAGATAGAATGATATAGATAGATAGATAGATATGAGATAGATAGATATGAGAAAGGATTATGAGATAGATAATTAATAGAATATTAGATAGATATGAAAGATATGAGATAGATAGATAGATAGAAAGATATGAGATAGATAGATAGATAGAAAGATATGAGATAGATAGATAGATAGAAAGATATGAGATAGATAGATAGAAAGATATGAGATAGATAGATAGATAGAAAGATATGAGATAGATAGATAGAAAGATATGAGATAGATATAATAGATAGATAGACCGAGTCAGACAAAGAGATAGATAGATAGATAGATAGATAGATATGGGATGGTGAGATAGACAGATAGGAGATAAGTGGAACATAGATTTTGTCTGAAGACAGGATTTAACCAGTAATAACAAAACATGTCATTTATAATAGTTTATTCCTAAGATTCTGAAGATAGATGATGTAAGATACAGGGATAGATACCAGGTCAATAGACAACCGATGAATAACTGAACAATCTTCTTTCTTTCCACCTCCAGATCCTTCTAGTCAGCTTTCTAAAGATCATAGAAGAGGGCAGCCACATGGTCATGCTAGAGTGCCCAGAAACTGTGAACACTTTGCTTCATGAGTTCTTCTTATGGGAGCCGGAGGCGCAGAACACCAGTGCAGAGGAAGCTGTGACCGAGTGAGGACGAAAAGTCATAGGTGACCGTGATGATGAGAACCAGAAGAGACTTTTCTGCTGATTGCCCCAAACAGCGACCTACGTCTACGTTTGGAGAAGACGTCTGATGGTCTGCAGGATGATGGCCAAGGTTTTAGACTTTGGTTCGCAGCGAAGATGCGTCCAGAGAAAAAAAAAAATTTAATTATTTTTTTGTGTTTCTGACCATTCAGGAACTTTAGATAAAACAGGTTTTTAACAGGTCCTCCACCATCGACCTTCTATTCAGCTATAGGACAAATAGTGGTTGTCCAAGGTCCGTTGTGGGTAACACAGCACATTGACCCTTGTTGTAGAATTGTGGTGTGTTACCTCGTAAAGAACCTTGCTGGTCAGAGGACGGGTAAGCGAAATGGTCCTTCAAATGCTGAGAATACAGAGATAATGTGTAACAATTATATTCCAGTCCACCTGTATAATAACTGGGGATGTGGACAGAGGGTTGTCTACATCTTTATGGCCAAAATCCATCTCTGGCAGAAGAATGGTTAGGTAATGGTGTCTATGCCATCTCAGCCCTGGTGGGGATTAGGACACTACTTGTAGAAATTGCTGAACTCGCATAGAGAATATGTACAGATATATAAATAATGTTGATAATGTATTTTCCGTGGCTCTTCTTTCAGATGACTGCCTGATGCTGGAGGTTGTCTGAAGGCAGAATTAAATCAAAGTAAAAATTGTCATTTATAAGACGTTTCTGAATTGTGTTTTTTTTTTAATTATTAACGGATTGTCCAATGAGGAAAAAAAAATATATTTTCTCAACAACCTCTCCCACAGTTCAGCACTTTTGCAATGCACTTTCATTCAATTTTCTGATGACTTTCTGCAGTTCTATATCAGCAGTTTGATGACAAGACGTAGCTCTGTGTCTCCACACAAAGAAATCAGCTGTGTCCAGCCCATGAGATCAGGTGACTGAAGGGGTTTTGGCTTTTTCCAGGAGAGCCCTTAAAAACATACCTCTTTTTTTTTTTTGTAAACAAATGTTTATTGGGTTTTCGATAAATCACAAGAGATAAATACATGAAGACACAAGAGGGAGCCGAATACAAATATTAGATCACGTCAGAAAGAGTAGATAAGCGTTAGGGTCTCCATCTTAGTGTCCTTAAAAGTGAATCAAGACATATCAATAGAAATAAAATAACTGTCAAGAAACAATCAAGAAACATTTTCAATAACTGATCAATTCGTGCATGTCTCCCCCTCCTACTCGGCGTCTAAAGTGATAAATAATATCTAGTAGTATAGTATAGTTCTCACTTTTGGGTCAGCTAGCCAGCTCGGGTCCTGTTCAGTTTTGAATTTTCAGTCTGCTCAGCGACCCGCTAATCTCCTCTCTGCAGTGTGCATAGGGCCTTTACTTCCCTATCCGAATAGTGAGATTCTATGAAGGAGCGCTAGCGACTGAAAAACCCCGCTGTCCGGACTTCCGTGCATCTCTCTGTTTTTAATTTGTCTGCAGTTAGGTAAACTTTCATTTAATCTGCGATCATAGAAACTGGGGGTAAGGAGGGTTTGATCCAAAAAGAGAGCAGGCAACGCTTGGCAACCAGAAAGGCCTATGTGAATAATTGCGGAATTCTCTGTGGTTCCCAAGCGTTCCCTCCTCTTTCCCCTTCCGGGGGTCTAGGGCTGTGAAAGATTAGTAGGTCATGATGTTTTTCCAGTGTCACCTTAAAGTGTACTTTAAGGTGACATGTCACTTGCATTGACATGTCACTTACCTCCCTATGCATACAATACGACCGTATTGTACGCATGGGGGGGGAGACATGTAATCCACAGTTCTCTAATAGAACTGTGGATTACTGCAAATAAGCCATGTGAACATACCCTTATATACATGTAAAACTACAACCTGATGACAAATCATAATTGAATATAATATTTTATACTTGTCATTGTCAGGGTTGCGTTTGATTTTAGCTGCTGCAGCCAGATAAGCATGTTCACACTGCCGTAAACCATGGCGCATTTTGTGGCGTATTTGCGACTCAATACACCCGGAACCATGCGCGCCACAATTACTGTAATCATCAGTTCTCACAGAAGCTTTGAATTACATCTCGTCTCTCTCCCGTGCGTACAATACACCATATATTGCACAACGGGGAGAGAAGTGACGTCTCTTCCTTTGGCGGCCTCTGATAGTGAGGTTTATGTGGAGGCCCCCCTGTGCTTGGAAAGTAACGCGCTGAACAGCATGTAATTCCAAAACACACGTGTATACTGCCCTAAGGGTCTGTTCACACATCAATATTGGCACGGACACTGTTGCTCACCGCTATAATAAAAACGCCTAGCTGTTGAAAGAAACGTGCTCACCAGCGAGGGGTTTAAAATTTTTTTCAGCAGCACTCGCCACTCCCTTTCCATTTTTCACTTTCCCCCTGAAAGAAGCGGCAGTCACATATGTTTTTAACGTGCGAGGTTCAATATGGCATGAAAACAGCAGCTAAACCAGTGCTCACCGCTATGATTTAACCGTATTTGAGGGCTAACCTTTGGCCGCATTAACAGCACAAGTTATGCCCCACGAAATACGCTGTGTTATGATCACACGACATAATGAGTTGGTCCGTACGTTAGACGGGGTAATTGCTCTTCAATACACCCGAAGTAACGGGCCGACATTATGGAACTCATACTGTCACGACACAACGATTACCTGTTCGTGGGGAGAAATAAATATTAATTGGTGATCTTCAGAGGGACGCACGCTCGCCACAGTTTTTCTCTGTAAATAACACATGCCGCGTTCATGGGGCGTGAAAAAAAACGCCGTGTTAACACCCGCCCTTCTGAGCAAAACTTAACACAGGGCACGGGCCCCGGATGTTTTGGGACCCTAGCAACGCCCCTGATGTGGGTACATTCCCAGAGGCCGTGCCACATATCTGTTTTGTGCTTTCCACACTTAGGGCAAGTTTTTCAACCTATCTTGGGAATATTCTGAGTGGGGTGTCAAGTTGAAGCCAATAAAATGGCGTTATCAATTTCAAGTGCGACTCTCCCTCCAATTCACGCAGATGATGTGTTTCTTTTACTGACACCAGCCCTTGCATTATCTTATCTGGTAGCTGATCATCCCTTAAGCGATGGGCCCAGAAATAGAATACCTTTTGTGCGAGCCGAAATCCATTTTCTCATGACCCCATAGAGTCCAGATAAGCTGAACTTCTCCTTACTGGAGGCTATAAAAGCGTCATAAGTATTCTTCCGGGGACATCTTTTTCGAGACGTCTTTCAGCCAGAGGAGCGCAAAAGTAAACAGCTGATAACGGCTTAGTAACTGCAGCGGGAAGCAGCAAATTAGTCTTCCATTTCTGAGGGTGAAAGCCCATCTTCGTTCACTGTCATGTATGAGCTGACCTGCTTCCCTTAGCCCAGATCCTTCCAATTTGCAAACATAGGGTTAGATCCGTCCTAGGGGGAAAATCGGGAGATCCCAAAGATGCATGTTTTTTGGAGATCAAAAGGGAGAGCCCAATCGTGTCCGTATCTCTTCCATACTACAATGGGTCCCAGAGGATGGTGGAAGACATTAACAAGAGGTGGAAGTTTGAGTACTTAGTGTGGAGGAGACCAGGAGTGTTCCACGGGCGTATCAGCGTCTCTCTCATCTCCCATGTAGTAGCCACTCCAGCCTTCTTACCAATCCACGACATGCCTTGCAAAACATGCCAGTTGTAAACCCCTGACGTCCGGCAAGTTCATGCCTCCCCTTGAGGTTTGCAACATAGCTTTTGAGAGCAATATGAGTTTTTTTTCTTCCCGCCAAGACAAATTTTCGTGAAAATGAAGTTGATATCTATTATGTCAAGTGCCGTAAAAGGAATGGAGGGTATGTAGAGGGTAGAGATTTTTGGGAAAACTTAACCATTTTTTTAGGGCAAGGGCATCTCCTCGGTCATGGAAGAGGCAAAGACTTTCCATCTTGACAGCTCTAGGAAATCTGTAGCATGATGGGGAATTTTAGGCATATAGATGATCTGGGGTTTCAAACCTATTTTTATCCCTAAATAAGATATGTGGTTAGGTGCAATGGTCAGATCTACTCCTAGGCTCTGCCAGTCTGTTTTGGTGGAGTCAATCCTACATTAACACGTTCGCTCTTAGAGGCAATTCACTTTGTATCCAGATAATTCCCCAAATGACCTAAGGTATCAAAGACTCAAGGAAGGTGGGCCAAAGGGTTCGACATAAATAACATCTAGTCATCCGCAAGAGATAGCTGTATTTGATTTTCATGTGCACCTATGCGAATTCCCCAAAAAGGTCTGAGTCCTCCAAGCTCTTGCCAGGGTTTCAAGGGCCAAGGTCAAAAAAAGGGGTACAGAGGGCGCGCCCAAGCTGACACTGCTCGATCCCACTGTCTTGCCTCTCGCGTGACCAAAGAGTGAATGTGGTCAGATATAAACCGCTGTGGATGCACGCTTGCCTCAGGATCAGAGAGATAGGATAGCAGCCAGAAGCTCCTAAAAGCACCTGAAACCCACTGCGTCCAGAAGAAAGGATTTTGATAAGGCGGGTTCTCCTTTTTCCTGTCCCTAGCCGGGGTCTATGACAAAGATTCATGTCTCCTCCTACTATTGGCTTGTTTGACTTATCAGCCCATATTTCCTCCTCTAGTTATATCTATAGAAGGGGTGCTATGGTCGTTTGGTGGGCTGTCCAAAAATATTAAAGATACTAATCTCATTCCTCCCCATCATAAAACCAATTGTGAAATTCCTACCCTCTTCGTCATAGGTTTATGAAAAATATACACAACAGGAAATTTTTAATACTATGAGTATAATAACGCCCAGCTTTGCCATTTATCGAAGGACGATCCATATGCATGTCCCACCACACTAGTTCTCTGTCCATCCCTCCTGATGTCCTCTCCCCGCCGGTGGGTTTTCCTGAGAAGAGCAACATCAGCCGAATCCTTTTAGATGCCGAAGCACCCTTAACCCGCTTAACTTTGGTGGATTAGTAGCCCCTTTATATTCCACACGAGAGCTACAACGCACCACATGGTTCTTGAGGATCAAAGGGTGAATCTTGAACACAAAAGCTGAACTTTTTCTTTTTAAGTAAGTAATATACCCGAGCTAGCCTCTTCCAACGTCCCTTCATCATGGCCCAGGCCTAGAGTAGAGACCTAGGAGGAGCACGCATCAAACAAAATTAGAGAGACTAGCCAAGAACATGTGAACCAAAAAACAACAAGATATATTAGTCTACCACAATGACACTTTTGTAAACCAACGCTAGAGAAGGGTAGGTATCAAACTCTTACCCTTCCTGACGCGTCAAAGGGACTTCCTTTTTTCTGCTCAGGAACAAATAACTCTTACTAAATTCCCTCGTTTTCCTCACCCGCCAGCCCTCTGGACAGCATGTAAGTGTGTCATGCCTGCTCTGACCCCGGTGAGGAAAATGCGGGAAAAGACAACGTGAAGAACATATAAAAGGTAAATCGACACCTCGTGGTCTGAAAACTTAACTCCTCAAACTTCCAGGCTATTCTTCTGCTGGGGTGCGTTGACCTGCCAAGTCTGAGGAAAGCTATCACAGCAAGTCAGTTTCCATCCAGGAACAGTCCCTTGAAAAGATGAGCGGCCATTTACTGGTCGCCAGCTTGTCAGGCCCTGGTCCAAGTCCATTGTGATCCTCTCTTTGCGGGACGACGGTCAATTCGCACAGAAAGTAGAAGATGGAGGAGAATGTGCTTTGTCCA
Organism: Phyllomedusa bahiana; assembly: GCA_025379985.1. Taxonomy (NCBI): domain Eukaryota; kingdom Metazoa; phylum Chordata; class Amphibia; order Anura; family Hylidae; genus Phyllomedusa; species Phyllomedusa bahiana. Next base: position 53,715 of record JAODAL010020428.1, read on the forward strand.
GTGGTCTCTTTCTGTGTCGCTCCCTCGTCAGGGGGTCAGGTCTTGACTAGAGTCCGCTGAGAGCTGGTAACGCAAGACGAGTCCGTGGAGAGCGAGTTATTTAGCAAGTCCTTATGCCCCTTTTCGCCTCTATGAGTGAGAATTGAAGGACCCTAGCGTTCCGTCTGGGTCCATGACCTTAACTTGCTGGGGTACAACAATCAGAAAGCGGTATTGATGCAGTGAAAAAGTGCCGTGCCAGTTTTGCTAAGGAAGGCCCTTCACCATTGGTTAGACGTCGGTGGAAAAGTCTTTCGAATAAGAGCACTTTTTATATTCCTCCCAGGAGCCAGCGGAGGCCTAATTGCGGTACCCCTTAGGATCTTCCGTTTTGTTATTATAGTCCAAGAATTTCATATAACTGTTGGCGAGTCTTCTGTTTGGCGCGGTGGTCCCGGTGGTTGTTTGCGGCTGTCAATCTGGGCCAATTCTATCTGTGGCGCTTCAATACGAGCAGGCGTAAGTTTTCTTTTTTTATGGGGCCCCCCCCCCCCGTTTTAATTAAAATGCCCCACTATGCCCTTGGAAGCTCTTCCTGCAAAGTTCCCTGAAGGTCCTTTCTGTTTAAACAGACACGAGAGGCCCACCACATTCTTAAGTTGCTCCTCTGTGCGAATTTTCCAAGTCTTACCAAAAACTGTTCTTGTTGAGCACTTGCGCTTGCGCACAGAGCTTTAGCCTGGCTGTAGGGCACTTGGGAAGGGTGGGGGGGGGTTATCATTTTCTCTAGTCGTTCACACCCCTCTATCTCACAGTTCTGCAATTTGGGAGGGAATGTAGGTCTGAACCTCCCTAGCTGACGAGCTGGAAAGTGAGCACTGTACCGTAGAATTCTAGGCCGCTTGTAAGTCCGGCTGCAATTCTGTCTGCGACTTCTGTTAGCCAAGTCCTTTAGTCTATGGCCGGGAATATATGGTCCATCATAGATGGTGGCCACTGAGCTGTTGAGTGGCCCCACGGAGCTGGGCTTTCTTCCTGGGCAGAGGGGAGGATGCAGATACCGTGTCACTGTCTCCCTCAGCTGTCACCACTAGCTGCTCTGGAAGACAGGAAGCTGGAACTGCATGGCTGAATGCAGGGCTGATGCCAGGGCTCATCTGTGCCACTTCTCCAACGTCCCCTGCTCACTCTGCGCATGCCCTGAGGCGCGCGGCTCATCGAAGGTTGCCTCTACTGGTATGCGCTGCGTGCACGTGTCCTCGCTCCAATCAAGGATTCCAGCGCCCGAGTGTCCCAGAGGTCTCCGGCGGGGCGCGGCATGCTTCTCAAAATGTACCTTTCCCATGACTGGAAAGTACCAGGTGTTGTCACCGGGAGTGATCGCCGCGTGGGTTCAGCGGCTATCGAGATCTGCGCTTCGCGTGTAACAAGCGCTATGAGCTGGTATGCAGCCTGGCGGATACGAGGAAGCTCCTCACCTCTACATCCAATCCCCAGCAGCGCCAGGAAAAAACAAGGCAAAAAAAAGAAAAAAAAAAAAAAATAAAAAAAGGATAGTGTGAGAAGAAAAAAAAAATGGAAATCCGGAACTAACAAAGTCCAAACATAACTCCTTTAGCGCTGCCCCTCCCAACTTTCATTATAGCTATATAACATGAGATTGTTAGCAATGGAAACTCAGTAGTTCTTGTTCTCTAACAAACACAGGACATCATCACGTAGTGTATTCAGCACCCCAAGAGATTCAGTGATCAAAGGGGTGTGGTTTTTTTAAGGACAGCCCTTGGAATCACAACCCTTTGGTCCAGTCTCTTAAAGAGGTTTTGCCAAGAAGTGATTTCCTCCCCCTCCCCTCTTGAGCCTTGAAAAAAGGGCCGTTGTGTTTCTGTGTTTAAAAAAAACAAGTACCTCCTCTGTGATGTCATCCGTACCACTCCCATGCACGCTTCCCGAGGCTGATATTCAGTCTCTTAGTTGATCAACACATGTTTAGGCTAAGCACAGAGGATAACTTTATTGTGCACAAGCTATATCAGGTTTTTTGTGTTCTCCTCTCTTATCTGCTTAGAGGTAAAGATAACTCTGAGCAGGCAGCGTTCACCTGACTAACAGACAGGGAGGAGGAGGGCTGAGCAGGGAGCCTAATGCATGTTTACTCAGATAATTACATTACAACCAGCGGATTCTCTATACAGCAATCACAGGCTCTGACACAGAAACAAAGCTAGTGTAAATTCCCAGTAACACTGCTTTTTTCTCCCCCTCCCTTCAAAGCTTCATGTGTTCTGCCATCAGATAAGAAGTGCAAACAACACAAGCACGGCCAGAAGCTTTCCATATCATCCTCCTGGTCTTTCAGCGCTATAAAACAGACAGGAAACGTAAGGCATCTAAGGGCATGTCCCCATGGCATGAGGACAAATACGGTCTTGGTTTCTATTGACTCGGTATGTTGTCCTGATTTTAGTGGCGTCCCCAAGGCCGCATATGAGCGGACCGGCTTTTCTCCACATGAACGGAGAAAGAGCCCTCCCCATCACCATGAACAACTCACAACATTCCGTCCGAAAACCAGATGGAAGAATGTGCATGTTCAATGTTTTGAAAAACCGCCGGGCGGAAAGTCCGTGTAGTGGGTACTGCCTCACGGGTTTTCCATAGAGCCGCATTGTGCTCGTTTGCGGAACTTTTTTTTTCGATTGATAGCACGTTTTATTACCCTAATGTTGCGTCTGTGAGATCGTTATGCTGTGAACAAGGGCAGGAATAGCCTGAAACGCGTAAGCGTGTTTTGTCTAGCACTTTTTTACCCTCATTCGTCTCTGTACTTACTGTTCGTCTCTTTACCTATGGACTGAAAATAAATGTTTTGCATTTTAACTGATGGTGCTGGATCTGTCTACAGAAATTTGTGCTATTTTTGCTGGTGGACCGACAGTATTCCAGGCACATTAATGAAGATACTCGAATCCGTGGGTCATATATACGGACATTCAACATAAGGGTGAGCACAGACCTATATGCTTTTCCGATATGCACTGGAATCTCAGTAATTCTGTGTCTCCACACAGAAGAAACAGCTCTGTCTCCGGCCCGTGAGATCAGGTGACTTTAGGAATTTCGGGTTTTCTTTTCAGGACAGTGCTTGAAGCCGCCACCCTTTAGTCCCGCCTCATAAAATAAGGTAGGAAACAGGAGGTGTGCAGTGGAAGCTCAGCAGTTTTGGATCTCCACACACAGGACATAGCTCTGTGTCCAGCCCAAGAGATCAGGTGATGAAAGGGGTGTTGTTTCTTTCAGGACAGCTTTTGAAGCCACAACCCTTTTAATCCTGTTTTCCAAGACTTTTACCATAAGGTAGGAAATAGGGAAGGTGCAGTGGAAGCTCCACAGTTCTGTCTCTCCACATACAGCAAACAGCTTTGTGTCTAACCCAGGAGATCAGGTGACCAAAGGTGTGTGGCTTTTTCAGGACAACTCTTGAAACCACCCCGCTTTAGTTGTGCCTGGCAAGACTGATAACATAAAGTTGGAAACAGGGGGGTGTGCACTGAGAAATTCTACTGCTCTGTTGAAGAGAAGGGAGGCTACATACAGTACATAAGAAGTAAAAATGAGGAGAGAAAACATCACAGAGAGAAGAATGACGACTCAGTCACGACATCTCCGAAAACAGAATAATTGAGCTGTGTTACAGGAAACTGGGGAGATGATGTATCCTCCATTGCCTGTTCCTTAGCTGTGGCCCCTGAGCTCATAGATGGGCCACACATCATATTTAGCCAGCACTAAGTGGAAGGATGTGCACATGAGGATGATGGGCTTACACCACGCTGTTTGTGGCCACATTTTTTCCATGTGCGTTATTCATGTAACACAGACTTTTTGCAGAAGAAAGAAAAACTCTAAAACCTTGCCCAACGGCCACCAAAATATACAGTAGCTAAAGTGCAAGCTCCACTGAGATCAGCTGCAGAACATGTAAGGTTCTCCACCGAGCTATGACTTCCAATCCGTCCCAGCTGAGCAGAGGCAGTGGCGCGTGAGGTTATGCTGCAGAGCTGTGACAAGAAGGGAACACGCTCACACAATCACTATGGAAGTCACAGACACAAAGGAAGACCCTACCCCCGGATCTTTCCATAGGTCCTGTATGGACAGCGGGATCCACATCTATCAGACAATGATATCCTGTATATATGCCGGAGATGTCTAAGAAGGGAATAGCTACTCAACTATACGGCTTTCCATTGCCCTGTGCCACCAGTTTATAACTTAATCATTTCAATAATAGGATATATAGAAAGGTGTCCACACAAGTGTCAGGATAGATAAATAGACAGATATGAGATAGATGGATAGACAGATATGAGATAGATGGATAGATATGAGATAGATAGATAGATATGAGATAGATAGATATGAGATAGATAGATATGAGATAGATGGATAGATAGATATGAGATAGATAGATATGAGATAGATAGATATGATATAGATAGATAGATAGATATGAGATAGATAGATATGAGATAGATAGATAGATAGATATGAGATAGATAGATAGATAGATAGATATGAGATAGATGGATAGATATGAGATAGATAGATAGATAGATATGAGATAGATGGATATATATAAGATAGATGGATAGATAGATATGGGATAGATAGATGGATAGATAGATATGAGATAGATAAATATGAGATAGATAGATGGATAGATAGACAGATATGAGATAGATGGATAGATAGATATGAGAGATAGAGAGAGATAGATATGAGATAGATGGATAGATATGAGATAGATGGATAGATATGAGATAGATGGATAGATATGAGATAGATGGATAGATATGAGATAGATGGATAGATATGAGATAGATGGATAGATATGAGATAGATAGATATGAGATAGATAGATATGAGATAGATAGATAGATAGATAGATAGATATGAGATAGATAGATAGATAGATATGAGATAGATAGATATGAGATAGATGGATAGATAGAGAGATAGATAGATAGACAGATATGAGAGATAGAGAGAGATAGATATGAGATAGATGGATAGATAGATACAGTCATATGAAAAAGTTTGGGCACCCCCTATTAATCTTAATCATTTTTAGTTCTAAATATTTGGGTATTTGCAACAGCCATATCAATTTGATATATCTAATAACTGATGGACACAGTAATATTTCCGGATGAAATGAGGTTTATTGTACTAACACAAAATTTTCAATATTAGTTATTAGATATATCAAATTGAAATGGCTGTTGCAAACACCCAAATATTTAGAACTAAAAATGATTTAGATTAATAGGGGTGCCCAAACTTTTTCATATGACTGTATGTGATGTGAGATGGTGTGTTGATTTAGTCCTGTGGCTCCAGACAGGATTGAAAGACAAAAAAGAGACAAAAAGGCGCACAAATAGTGTAATAGGTTTAACAAGCGATCACAAATGTTTCTTAGAAATGCTCACCTGAGCTCGTTGTACATGAGATGGTACAACACATCAAAAACACATGATGATGTAGTCACAAGTCCTGCAGCTCGTATCTCCAAAATCAGCTCTTGCTCCACACACTTGGAGCAAGAGGAGTATATGGTTGCCTCAAAAACTGCTAGTTGCAGAAATATAGAGGAGATAGTTTATAGCGCTGGACTCTTCAATTGGATGATATGTAGAACTCGGCAAAAAAAAGGGGTTCTTTCTTTAGAAAGTTAAAAACAAATTTATTGCTTAAAAGAACAATATTAAAATAAGACCTCAACGTGTTTCACATGCATCATCGCTTGCTTCATCAGGAGTGTATCAGAATGCAATAGTGTCACCCAGTATATAGTCAACAGTTAATCAAGCTCCGCCCATTCTATTCACTTTAACCCTCACAATCCCATTCAACATGGAAAAAAACAAAAACAAAACAGGTTTCCACCACAAAAATATTTAACAAATCCCATTATTTTAGTGTTACCTGGACTATAGTCCTAAGATGCATCCTCCGTTGTCTCACCGACACTGAGACGGGCACCGGAAGACGTGTCACAGTAACAATTTTTCACTTTAAAATAACTTAGGGGACACAGTGGAATAAATTTTTGAACATTAAAGTTATTTTAAAGTGAAAAATTGTCCGGATCATGATGTGGCGATGATACGGGCATTGAGCATGCGCAGTATAGTAACCGGCATCCACCGGAAGTGACAACGATGCCCTTACTGTGACGCGTCTTCCGGTGCCCGTCTCAGTGTCGGCGAGACAACGGAGGATGCATCTTAGGACTATAGTCCAGGTAACACTAAAATAATGGGATTTGTTAAATATTTTTGTGGTGGAAACTTGTTTTTGTTGTTTCGAGGTTGGCTGGGATTGTGAGGGATAAAATGAATAGAATGGGCGGAGCTTGATTAACTGTTGACTATAAAATGGGTGACAATATTGCATTCTGCTACACTCCTGATGAAGCATGCGATTGATGCATGTGAAACGCTTTTGAGGCCTTATTTTAATATTGTTCTTTTTAAGCAATAAATTGGTTTTTAACTTTCTAAAGAAAGAACCCCCCTTTTTTTGCCGATTTCTACATATCATCCAATTGAAGAGTCCTGCTATAAACCCAAATCTCCTCTTTTTTATTTCTGCAACTAGCAGTTTTTGATGCAACGAGATAGATAGATAGATATGAGATAGATGGATAGATAGATATGAGATAGATGGATATATAGATAGATATGAGATAGTTGGATAGATAGATAGATATGAGATAGATGGATAGATAGATAGATATGAGATAGATGGATAGATAGATATGAGATAGATAGATATGAGATAGATGGATAGATAGATAGATAGATATGAGATAGATATTAGACATATAGTTATATGTATTGTGATCACTCACTCACGTTTGGACGCCATCTTGGACCAGCTTAGCGGGTCGTTGCTCACAGGATCACCGTCCTTCGTAGATCGGTATTGGCACATCCAATATAAGGCTATCCGACTGCAGGCTTTTGATTTCACTGGCCTCGACCAGTTTTACTGGTCAAGCAGGTAACACAAAACATACAAATAAATCAAAACCTAGGCCGTCTAGCCACTAACTAACATATGACATAGACCCTGTCTATCGGTAGTCTGGACCTAATGTCCAGCATCAAACACACAGTACTCTCCAGTACGGTATCGGTTTCCCTCAAGCCTCCGGAGGCCAGAGCCTCTCTCCAGCTCTGCTGCTCCAACTTCCAGGTAGCAGGACACGCCCCCTGATCACCTGGAGAGACAGGCTTTTTATAGGCCTGGTAAATCCTGGAACTGGAACAGAACCTGGCCTGGAACATGGGGACGGCCTCCCACCCAACACTGCAACCGTCCCGGGGAAAGGCAAACCCATCACGGGCCACATAGAAACCCAACTATTACCAATGTAAAGTTAACCTACCGTTACTGACGCTAAACGGTTGCCTTCACCCACCGAAACCAGTATTTCTCCTGCTATACACCACCTAGTGGCAGAACCCTGTGACTACCTGAGGTCACTCTGCCACATATCCCCCCCCCTTTGATAAAGGCCGCAGGTCTTTCTCACTTTGCACAACCTTTCCTCCAGGGTCAAAACACTTTCACAGTGGAGCCACCTCACACCATTCCTGTGACTCTTCATCTGTCAGGGGCGACACAACATTTTCCCTTGGGGACCTTTCCATACAATTTTTGTCACCGACTCGTAGCTCTGGGTCTGCAACACCACTATGAGAGCCAGACTTCTCCCCATCACAAGGACTCTGGTCCTCATTTACCGACTCCTGACATGTGATGTCAGTTACACTCACTACAGGTGACCCAAACCATACATGTCCTGTAACAAAGGACATTCAGCACGCAAGCTAGCATTGCAAAGGTTCTCCATGACGACCTTTTAGGGAAAACTTGTCATGTATATTACCAGTACTTTAATTTTGTGTCCTGAGGACTCCTTCAAATTTCCCCCTGCATCTCACTAGGGTTTAAGCACACATTCTCCTCTGCTGTGTCTAGCAACTCACTTAACACATCACAATGGGGAGATACTTACTCAACATCTCCTGCACTCCTTAACACATCACGGGAGAACTTTTAGCACCCGTCAGGACTAGTCCTGCCGCTGGCCTGCTATCAAATGCGCACAACCCGCCAGAGTCAATACCAGAACCCTGCACACTGTCTACGGACTTCTCTATTACCTGAGTATCGGTGCTAGCAACAAACATGTGAGCGGTGTTCACCATCTCAGAAAGTTTACAGCAAACATGCACAATAACATCACCCACCTCATCACCTATGTCAGGATTTGCCTGCTCAGACTGGGCAGGCAGAGCATGTCTCTTAGAAGGCTAAACGGTTGCCTTCCCCCACTGAAACCAGAATTTCGGTGGCACATCGGCAGCAGATCTCCTGCTGTACGCCACCTAGTGGCAGAACCCTGTGACCATCTGAGGTTGCTCTGCCACAGTATATACATACTCACCGGCAAAATTTATTAGGTTACAACCTGTCCAACTCTGCTCTTAACAACTTAATTTCTAAACAGCCAAACACATGGCGGAACTCAGTGCATTTTTGCATGTAGACATGTCAAGACAACCCTCAGTTCAAAAAAAGAGCATCATATGGGGGAAAAAAGGTTATTTGAGTGCCTTTAACGTGGCATGGTTTTTTTTTTGGGGCCAAAGGGCTGGGCTGATATTTTAAAAACGCTGACTCCTTTTTTCATCAAAAGGGACCAGCCATGCAACTTTGAGCCCTGGGAAGCCAGAAACCACACCCGGGGGCCACTCCTTTCACTCAGAAAGGAAAACTCTCCTTTGCCCCCAACCACAAAATTAAAAGGAAAAATTTAAAAACTTCCTGGTCCCAAAAATCCGATTTTTTCTGGCATTCGGATGGTAGGGGTCAAAAAAAGGCAAACAACAACATAAACTGGACATCCGGCTTTATAAGGTTCGGCTGGTTGGGGTGTTAATTTTGGGGGTTTTTCGGCACTCTTTCCCCCCTTTACCAATTAGACTTTTGCAACACCTTTGAATCTTGCCACGAAAAGAATTGGGCAAAGGGGGCCAACCCGTTCCCCCATGGGCCTTAAAAGGGGGCCTGAGTTTATTTATTAAAGAAGAACAATGGGGTAGATATTGGCTATGAAAGGGAATAGGGGAAAACTACTACTCTTATAAAGCATACTTACTATTCTACAGCCATTGCCTTATAATATTGTTGCTCACTACTTTTTATTACCATACTTGCCACTTTTAAATACGCCACATACTGCTGACTCATACTCTACCATTTTTACACTGCCCTCACTACCCACTGCCCCTAATACTATACTGCCATTAATACTGCGCTTCCACACCCCCCCACCCCCTACTATATATCACTGCCACACTTTATACTATATTATTGCCACTGCCCCCTTTTAAAACAAAATTTCAACTGCTACTTTACCGCCACTCTATGTAAATTTGGTGGTGTGTAGGTGGAGTCAGGGGTACGGCTTCAGCCTGCCTGAAACCCGGGCTCTGGACAATTTAAGCAGGGCTCAAAAAAAAATCTGATCCCAGGGCCTTCTCCACTTCCCCTGTTTGGGGCGCTGGGTTGGGTACAAAAAACAGCTTTTCTTTACCCTCCCCACAAAAGGTTGATTTGGGTTGAGGCGGGGGGTGTGGAGGCGATCAGGACCTTTCTCATTTATTGACCCCCTTCCTTCTCCAACCTTGACGTCCCTCAGGTCTTGTCCTACTGACCCCTATGTGCCCCCTTCATCCCCATAGAAACCGATGTAGAAGAACTCTCTTGTAGGACACTCACATAGAGCTCAGCATTTTTTTTTTTTAAACATATTTTACTACACAGAAGCATAACAAGTCAAAGTGATATAACATCATGCGTGTTCAAAGTTCCAAATTATATCGTTCCAGATTACGACGTTACATATATATAACAAAACGACAAATGGCACGAATAACAAGCTTCTGGCTTTTATATTTTTCTCCCCTTAAGCTAATCTCCCCTCCCCTCCTCAACTTGAACAACAACAGCATCGGTACTCTCTTTATTCTCTAGCATCAATATCTAATCTTCCTAACGTTCCCTTAAAGGGGTTTTGCCACGATGTAATGTTGACGTGGGATCCTCCAAAATGGGTATTTAATCACTTTTCTAAATATATGTCATTAAAAAAAGTGAAGCCTGAGAGAGCTACAGGCTGCCTTACCTACCCTTAGTTACTTCAAAGCTTCTACTAAATACGACCTGACAAGAGCTGCTGGCCGGGCTTGCACAGAGCACACTTCTTATCTGATGAGAGGGAGCTGAAGAAGCTTTCAAGGCACCGGGTAGAAATATGTTGTTTTTTTGAATACAGAATCTACTAGGTGTAGTGTGATTATCTGAGTAGATCCCTGCTTTATCTGATGACAGAGAACATGAAGAAGTGGTTAGGGCTAGTACTAGATAAAATAGGGATTAGAGGTCTGTTTAGAGACTACCTAGAGGCTATGTACCGGGCACCACAGGCAAGGGTAAACACCCCAGGATTTCTTTCCTCTCCAATATATTTACAGAAAGGAACGAGGCAGGGATGTCCGCTGTCGCCTCTGTTATTTAATTTAGCGTTAGAACCCTTGGCGATCCACCTAATGAACTCCTCAGTATACCAGGGGATAAAGGTGGGAGAGGTCAAGAATAAGTTGATTTGTTTTGCAGACGACTTGCTAATGTTCCTGGACAACCCGAGACACCAAGTGGAAAAGATTATGGAGACGTTAGAGCAGTTTGGGGACTTCTCTGGATTCAGGGTGAATAGGAGCAAATGTCAACTCTTGCAGCTGGGTTCGAGGACTGAGGTACTGCAGGAGGATCTGGGGGTGGAGATGGCGAAATCATACATTACCTATTTAGGTATTAAAATAGGGTTCAGGTCCGCTATGATTTATAATCTCAATTATCTGCCCCTGTTTACAAAAATACGGACAGAATTGGATAAGTGGAGGGATCTGCCACTTTCAGTTCTGGGGCGCATACATCTTATCAAGACATTTCAAATTCAAAAAACAGTGGCACATTATGGACTAAGGAAACCGTCAAATGGGACATTAGGAAATTTGAAAAAAGCATTACTGCTAATAGGTTACATGAAAAAAAATTGAGGTCTCAGTCACACTTTTGGCCAAAAATGCTTAAGCCCACAATCATCAAGCCCTTGATGTTGGGAGGTGGGCTTAAGCATTTTGGCCAAAAGTGTGAACTGGAGAACCTCAATTTTTTTCATGTATCTAGTTAGAGTGTAATGCTTTTTCCAAAATTTCCTATGTCCCATTTGACGGTTTCCTTATCCATAATGTGCCACTGTTTTTTGAATTTGAAATGTCTATATGAATTGCTGCCACACCAGTGTGCATTTGTTTTTTCAAACAAAGTTTTTCCATGTGCAAAACCAATTGTTGTTTTTGATTACATCTTATCAAGATGATTAGTTTTGCAAGATTGCTTTACCCACTCCAGAATATCCCAATGTTGCTTAAACATAGTGATATCAACTCCCTTAGAGCTGCTTTTACTAAATTTATATGGCAGGGTAAACAACCTAGAATAGGATATAAAAAGCTGACGAGCACACGGGGACAGGGAGGCGCACAACTCCCAAATATTAGGATGTACAACCTTGCAGCGATGTGACGCCATATTAGAGATTGGCTTCAGGGTTCTAATTTTTTTTCCAATATAAGGTTGGAATCCCAGTTGGCGGCTCCTCTCTCGTTAAATGCTTTGGTTCATCTTCCATATAGAGCTCACCCCTCGGAGGTCAAACAGAGCACTGTCTTGAGAGACACGCTAGCAACATGGCGACATGTCGAAGATATTAGGGAGGCCAATGGGCATTTCACCATTTTTTCCGCTGTGGGAAACCCCTACATTTCGGGCAGGCATGGAAAATGCCTTGTTTCATAAATGGAAAGACAAGAGCATCACAAGATTACAGGACGTCATTTTACAACAGGAGGGGACTTTGATGCCCTGGGATCAGATGAGAGAGAAATTTGGTCTAGATCATCAACAAGTGTTTCAATATTTGCAAATCAGGAATTTTTGCAAAGCTACTGTAGCTAATCTGAACTCCATAAGAGAGACAGACGATTTTAGGGCTCAAGACGTTTGCTGTCACAGATATATAACATTATCCACAGAGAAGATACCTAAGGGACAGTGCAGACAATGTTTAAAACTTGGGAAACTAAACTACAGGATGAGGATCTCACACGGAAGATTTTGAGAGGAATGGAGGTGGTGAGGAAGGCCACGACCAACGTACAGTGGAGAGAGGTATTGTTTAGGATCACTCATCGGGCTGTATACGCTTTCAATATTCCCTATAGAGTTGAATCTCAATATCTGACGGCGTGTCCTAAGTGCCATCTGGACAGAGCAGATCTACTCCACTGTCTTTGGTCGTGTCCAGAGATTGAGCGCATGTGGAGATCAGTTATAGGAATGGCTAAGGACATATGGAACATTGACATCCCCATGACGCCCCAGAGCCTATTATTCCATTATATAGTTAAGGAATCGCAGAGGGATGACTCGAAAGAGGTAATGGTGTCTGACAGGGGGTTACATGTGATGCTGCTAGCAGTAAAACGGTGTATATTGAGACACTGGATCGAATCTACAGTCCCGGAAGTGTCGGAAATGATTGACTGTCTTAGGGATATGTTCTATATTGAGAGAATAGAAGCGGAAAGGGATAAGGATAGGTGCGCCAAGAGTTTTTTTAGGAAATGGAAACCTTATATCTCCAGCACTTTTAGTGCCAGGGAAATAAAGGAAATGATGGAACCCTTTAAATACACGGAATATTATTTGCAGGAACAACTTAAAGGGGTTTTGCCAGGACGTGCCTTATCTGCTAAGAAGCAAATGTAAACAAGCCACGGAGCTGAGAGAGAGAGACACAGCCAGAGCACGGAGCTGCATAAGGGATCGTGTGAAATGTTCACTCAAATAATCAAACTACAACTTGTGGATTCTGTATACAAAAGACAACACCTTTTCTCCACAGCAGCTTGAAAGCTTCTTCGTCGATCGCTAAAAGTGCCAGAGTGTGCACTCCTAACTTACTTTTTTCTACATGTTCTAGGACCGAAAGAACCGTCCTGATGTTCTTAACTCCTGATCGCCCCTGCACAAACCCCATTTGATGGTCTCTGATCAGTTTCGGCAGTATAACAGAAAGCCGATTCGCCAGGATTATGGAGAAGATTTTCACATCTTGGTTAATTAGGGATATTGGGCGGTACGACTCGGGAGCAGTCAGATCTTTTCCCTTCTTGTGTAACACTGTTATGTACGCTGTATCCCCAGACGGCAACATAGTTTTCCTTTGAATAATGTCCCCCAATACCCGTCTCAATGTACCCATGCAGGACCCTTTCAAGATTTTATAGAATTCCCCTGGCAGCCCATCCGGCCCTGGTGCCTTATTGGGAGGAAGATTCTTTATCTCCTCCTCCTCCGCATTAAGAAATCCTGTTCTGTCAGAATGGGCATATTCACCTGCTTCAGGAATTTCTTCCCTCTATCAATATTACAGGCCGACTTCGTATAAAGACCTGAGTAATATTCCCTCAATATGTCATTAACTTTTTTAGTTTCTTTTATTACCTCCCCAGGTTTGGATTTGAGGACAATAAATGTTGTTCCCCCCATCTTCCACTTTGCTAACTTGTCCAATATTTTCCCTGATATGTAACCAAACAAGAAAAGGGAAACCCTTAATTGATCATAAAACAGAGACTCTACCATCTTCTGTTGGAGTTCAAAGGTTTCTTTTGATGAAATCCATCTCTCCTTGTTAGTGGCAGATGGATCCAACAAAAAATTGGTATATGCACTCCTCAGATCAGCACTAAACCTATTGAATAATTTTCTCAAGGTCCTTTTTTTAGCTGCCATATAAGCCATGACTCTACCCTCGGGAATACTGCCTTTCCTGCTTCCCAGTATAGAGTAGGTGAATCTACATGAGCCGCATTGTCAGACTCATATTCCTTCCACTATTGGACTAATAAGTCCTTGAATTGGTCGTCACTCAAGAGTGAGGACGGTAGTTTCCAGATTATGTCTGTACCTCGGGGAGAATCCTCTTGCATTGAGATTATTACAGGCGAGTGATCTGAAATCACTAGATCACCGATTGTCACCGATTCCACCTTCCCTGCAAGTGCGGCATTAGCCAAGAAATAATCCAATCTGGACCAGGAGTTATGGGCATGGGAAAAATGAGTGTATTCTCTCTCCACTGGATTCAACGCTCTCCAGACGTCAATCAACCCCGTATTCTCACTCAATTTGTAAAGCAAACTTGTCCTCCCATCCTGACCAACCCGTCATACCTTCGGTCTCTTCCTGTCTTCAAATTATGCATGACACAATGGAAATCTCCTCCCACCAAAAACCCTTTCCTCTCCCCTTTGGGATCAATTTATACTCTAAATCCCAGAAAAATTTCTTAGCCGGGCTTTTCGGGGGGTTTTTACATTCACCAGGTTGAAGGTCCCTGCAGGGGACTCCACCTTCATGCTAATGCATCTACCCTTTCAGTTCCGTATTTCCCCAAACTGTAACTTTGCAAAGGGAAATTTTTTTTTATTTAACACTATGACTCCAGCCTTTCCCTTATGCTGACGAGCCTTTCACCTCTCCTACCCAAAGTTTTTTTCCAAACAAAAAATTTTTCTCTTCCAAGTGGGCTTTGCAGCACGCCATACTACCCCCAAATTTTTTAAAGTTTCTTAGAATGAGACCCTTTTTTGGGGGAACGAAAACCCCTTTTTAAGTTCCATGACCTATCCCATAGTTTGTCTTTTCCAAGATTCTAGACCATTAGCAAATAGGGAGTGCCAACCCCTTTCCCCCCCCCCCCAAGAACCCTCCCCAACCAACTGCACCCATCCCCCCAACTTTTTGGTTTCTTTCTCCTTTTTGTGACTTCTCTTTTTCGTTAAATTTCACTGGGCAAAATCCGCGAACCCATCATTACTCCCTAAAATCCTTCTTTTTCTCCCGCTTTACTAACACGGGAAAACGACAACCAACTTTTTAGAAATCGACCATTTCCCCCCCATATTTAGTTTTATAACCAGTGAAAACCCTTTGTTTAGAAATCTTAAAGAAACCCCGAACAGATAATGCAGCAATTAAACCCGTCGTAACCCCAACTCTCATATTCCTGTATAACCGAAACCAACGTCGTGATCCCCATGGGTAAGTGAACCAACTTCTCTGACAGGGAAAATAATCACAACCAGTCGGACCGGGGGTCTGGGCCCAAGGGGGAAATTTATCTTGGGGGGGCCCCCCTACTGACAGAAATTTACCGGGGCCCCTCGGACATAAACCGACCTTTTACCCAAATACAGTGTCAAAAAAGAACTGTAGGGGTAGTACAATAGCAAGAGGTCACATATCGAATCTAACATACAAGACACCGGGGGTAATATCCCTCCTACCCCCTCCACCACATACACCATCCCCCCCACCCCAACAAAATGTCCCCCCAACCCCAACATATCCCCCCCCCCCCCCAAAAAAAATCCCCCCCTGCCCACATAACTATCCCCCTCCCCCCCAAACCCCCCCCCCCCAAAATCCCCTCCACCCCCAAAAAATATTCAACCCCTAACAATTTCCCCCCCCCCACTCCA